>JXTC01000166.1:440867-464026 GCA_002914845.1 Trema orientale
AATAATAATAATAATAATAATAATAATAATAATAGTTCCAAAGGCCAAGAAATCCCATTAGCCTATTAGACACATTTTAAGGGTAAGAGAAAATGTTATGGATATGACTAACTTAGGCCTAAAAGAGTTTTTTCAAATTTTTTCTAATGACATTTTTAGAAGTGTCAATGCCTCGATCTTAACCATATAGTGAAGAGCTTCTTGATTATAAAAAATCCCATTATTTAAGAGTTTTTGATGGTTAAGAAAGTCTTGACTATAGGTCAAGATATGTCTTTGATACTCCTAAAAAAGTTAATTCCAAGAGAATGTACAAAAAAAATCATTTTAGCCCAAGTTAGTTTTACTCATATCATTTTCTTTTGAGAGCAACGAAGAGTGAGCAGAACTACTTGTACACTATTTTGATAATTCTGAAGATTAGAAAAAGTGATCATGTAGAGTATAACATATTATTACTCAACCAAATAGCCACAAAGAGTAATATTTGATCAAAACATATTTAAACTACCATTTTTCGCCAGGTGCAAGTCTATAGTTCTAATATATTGATATATGTCTGTGATTTTAATCAATTGATGTGAACTAAAATACTCATCTATAGAACCATATATAAAGTAAAGTTACTTATGAATTTCATTGAAAAATGACATCTACAGGTACTTCTATTAATCATATGTAAGTTTTTTTTTTTCTCTTATTAATTTCATTCTACTTATCTTTTTCTAAAATTAATCATCTTTGAAATTTATTAATGACGATGTATATTTGTTGTTTTCATTTAAAATTACCATATATACATATGAACGTAATTGGGTTATATATTCAAAAGTATGCACATGTTTATGTACAATGCATTAATTTAATAACTAGGCTACCAACTAAGGCAAATAATGTTTTGTTAAAAAAAAATGTACTAAATTTTTTTTTTATTCTTCAATCACGTTTTCATTGTTTTAAATATTATATTCTCATGTGAATTTAATAGAACAATGTAATTAGGTTGTATATCAAAAGTATGCGTGTTTATGTACAATACATTAAATTGATAACTAGGCTACCAACTAAGACAAATAATGTTTTGTTAAAAAAATTAAAAAACATGTACTAATATATTTTTAACTCTTTAATCACGTTTTCATTGTTTTAAATATTATGCTCTCGTGTGAATTTAAATATTGTAATATAGATTATATTGTATAATATAATGTGGAAAAGAAAAAATGTTTAAATTATGATAATTCATTTTATTTATTTTTTAAGGTTCATTATGGTTATTCATTTCACTTTGTAATAGATGATATTAAGCTAAAGTGATGCATTCTTTTTTTTCTTTAAAAAAAAAGTAAATATATAGTTGCAAACATTTGTTATTTAAAATAAACTCTCAATAATTGTATAGGACCAAATTATATTAACTATTTTATGGGAAAGTATGGGACAAATTATAGAAATACATTTTTAATTCTTTTGTCTATTATATGGGTGAAAAAATTCGAACATTAGTTTTCAAATTTAATAAAATCCATGTCTCTATATTAATTAAATGATTGGAATATTAGTTCTAAATTCATGGCCTCATCTCACGACCAAATTATTAGTGGTCTTTTATCCAAAAAAAAAAAAACAATTATGCATGACCTTGTAACCAAATTAAATGCATGGCCTCCATATAGTCCATGCAAATGCAATGTTATTATTTATTAATTAAATGCTATTATGTGGTAAAATTTTAATTGACCGCCAACTATTTGGTTGTATGTGTGTGAGAAATATAAAATTTAAAAAAAGAAATAAAGTTACGCTTGTATATAATTGGTAAGAGATAAAGAATGAATGAGAATGAAATAAAAATATAGAAATCATAAAAATATAGGAATCAAACATGGAATAGGAATGAAAATAAAAAAAAAAAACAATGGAAAGATGATTGGAAAAAAAAAAAAAAATGTCCAACTCATAGGTCATAAATAAGTTGTCAATATTTTTAATCATAAATAACTTTCTATATATATACACATATTAATTAGATTTTTTTTTTATAAAATTACTAATATTATTATAACTATTAAATTAAAATCCAATGGTCCAAATTAGAGTACCCATCTATGAAGCAAAAATAAAAAACTCCATTGAAACATCACCCATATATATAGATGTGATCATTGATCATTCCTCTAGTTGTGTGCTTGCAGTCCTTTGATTGATTTTAGTGACCAGGGTATGAATTGAAAGAGAAAACAAAAATTGCATAATATACAAATCGACTGAAAGAAGACAAAAGTGGGTTTAAAGAAATTGGAGGAAAGTCTTAGATATATATATATATATAGGGCACCAATTCAGTAGGTATTTTTTTTTTTTACCTATGCATAGGTATCGATTTGGCTAATGAAAATTTAGCATGCACATTTTTTTATTATAAAAAGTATGAGAGAGAAAGAGCATCAATAATGTACGTCTTTTTATACACTTCATTATAGCCATTGGATCACTATTAAATGATGATTCAACGGTTAGAAAAATACCTACCCATAGGTAAAAAGAAAAAATACCTATAAGAAAAAAGAACTACATAAGAGAGAGAAATGGTAAAGAAAAAATCTAAAATGATTGGAAAATTCCATGGATGCAGCCAACGGCTATGACCTTGTCAGGAGGAAAGAGAAAGATGAAGAAAACATCGATAAAGAAAAAGTTAAAAAACGACAGAGTGGCCAACTTCTATGATTTTAATTAAAAAATTTAGAACCTAAGTATCGGTTACTAATAGGTTGCAAGTTTTGTCTTCCAAAATGCCATTTATTTACTACCCCTATTCAATAGCCCTTAGATTACGTAAAGATAATTTTTTCAGTGATCCAACGGCAAAAAAGTATGTGAGGTGCCTCAAACTGGGGTGAGCACCGAAGAACTGCCCTTTTTTATTTATTCCGAATTATATATACTTTTAAAATTATATAATGATGATTTTCTTTATAATTGGTTGCCCCTCTAAATCTAAATTGTTAGTTTGAAATTTTTTTAATTACTTAAAAATATAATTTAGAATCACGCATATTTTTTGATTGAGTTTAACATAAACTTGTTGTATTTTAATTTTTAACAATTAAACTTGAGTTTAATTGAGTTTAACATAAATTGAAAATATTTTTTGATTGAGTTTAACATAAACTTGATTAAGTCAACACCAAATTTGCCACCAAATTTACTTCTTTAATAAGTAAATTTTCAATTTATTTATCATATTTTGTTGCCACCAAATTTACTTCTTTAATAAGTAAATTTTCAATTTATTTATCATATTTTGTATGAGATGTTGACTTAAATTTTACTAATCAATAGTGCGTTTCAACTATACTATTATACCACATGAGAAAAAAAAAAGAAGAGAAATGATGCTCTACAATGGTATATTGTTATTATAAGTTGTCGATGGTCAAAAATAAAATGGGTCAAAGGACAAGGTCCAGAAATTTCTCATATATATTGGGTCTTTGTGGACACGAGTCCAAATATTAATGGGCATAAGCTTAAGTATCTAAAACATACTATTATACTCTTATACCATGCAATTATGCCATTTCATACTAAATGAACTCACGCTACATGCAAGATCATGCCACGTATAGGCTATTGTTACATACAATATGCTTCATGTCATGCCAAAGAGACTCATTATTTTATACGCACAAGAATACATAACTTATACACTTATGCAATGTGCTGTGCACAAGTTTTTTACGTGCAATATACTTATGCAATATTTCATGCTAAAGAAAATGCTAAATATGCAATGCAATACATACAGACATGCAAAAATACTACATGCAATATTTTTATGCATGCAATATTAGTATAGAACTATATATATATAGGGCGCCAATCTAGTAGGTATTTTTTTTGACATATCTATAGGTATTGTTTTGTTCAATTAAAATTCATCACGCATGTCTTTTCGTGGTAAAAGATGGAGAGAGAAAATCATTAAATAATGGATATTTATTTTTTTTTTCAACTACTCAAATTATAGAGTCGTTAGATAATAATCCAATGGCTAAAAAAAAATATTTATTGAATTGAGAACTATATATAAATATTCATGCATCTATGCCTATAAAGTGGACCCAAACCATAAGTACAAAAGAGAATTCATTAGTGGGTTGTGGAATGAAAGGCACAAAAGTTAAGTAAAATTTTGTCAATAATTTAATTAAAAAAACTGTAGCTCAACTAGGGAGTACATAATTTTAAATTAAATTATTGAGGGGATAAAAGGATCCTATGAAATCCAGAAACCCATAATAATACAAGCCTCATTGATGTAGAACAAGAGTGAAAATTTAGAATATATGAGAAAGAGAAGAGAAAGAGAGGAATTTAGGAAGAATTTAGAGAAGAAGAGGAAGAACTTTAGAGAGAGAAGAAGAATATTAGAGAGAGAATTTCTGAATATTTGTATATCATTAATCAAGTCTAAAAAATAATGAACATAGAAGAGCTTATTTATAGAGAAGTTCTTAGACAAAACTAAGAAACTGACATATTCTAGAAACAAACATAAAAGGGGAATATCAAACTAGTTACTTAAATTTTAAATAATACATAATAAAATAATTAAATAGCTAAATATTTACTTTCTATATTTACGCCTAACATAAGTACGGAAAGTAGACGTATGATTTCCATCACTCATAGCCCAGAAACTAGAAGCCAAAGCCCAAACATAAAGCCTAAAGGAGCTCTGATTATGAGGAAGAGTCTGAAAGAGAATAGTCAAATATGGTCAGCGACATGGCCTTAGGCCATCAGTTGCTATTCTTCTCATTCAGTTGCTAGCTAAGAGAGAAAGAAGGCTTTGGTATTACCTAATTTGTATATCCACTTTTCAAATCTAGATAATGCACTATCACGTCTTATTCACCATTTAATGAGCATTCTATTCTTAGCTTTGGAGAAAAATTGAAGGAAACATAGGGGTTGAGCTTTACCTAAAATAAAAGATTCTTGAATTACCACTATTTTGTTTGACTATGGAAGTTGGCCTATAAAAGAGAAGCCTCAACAAATGAATGAATCAGCCCAGAGGTTATGTTCTTCCTCTAATCCCCTTTTATCTAACTTATGCTCTGTTGGTTTGAATTCTTCCTCCCTATAACTATAAAGTATAAACCAAAAAAAAAAACCTTATCATAACCAAAGTCTCACTCCATCTTTAAACCAGTGTCATAAGATCTTTAATATTTTTCTAAATTTTCTCCCATTCCCCATTTTTACCGTGATTTGCTATAATTATTTGGCAATTTTAGTATTATCTTCTGTTCTTAAATCCCTTCACAAAAGATCCGGTTGATAGAGAGTATGGGATATATTTGAATCCCAAAGTTTAGTGATAATCAGGTTTTTTGGGAGTGGTCCACAGTTCAAATCACAGAGTCCATTTAGCATCAAAAAAATTGCTGCTATATAACCTCCAACATAAAGGCGACTCCGCTGTGGAAACTAGGCCACACTTCTATCATAAAAAAAAGGGAAAGGAAGCTGCTTCAAGAAGTGATGAGTCATCGCACAGTAATAATGAAGAGAAGGAACAACCGACTAAAGAGAAACCTACCATTCTTGATACAATGGAAGCCATTATATACCTATAGAAATATATATAGAATAAAAACAAGGATTTTTTAAAAGTGTGAGAGGTCATACTGAGGATAAACAACACAAGTGCAAGAAATGTTGGGTCATACCATAACATCCTGACACTTCCATTTTGCTATTATAAAAGGACAACCATACCATATTGGACTTTAACAAGTATAAGTATCTGATGTGCTGGATTATATACAAGGCTTAAGCACCTCGATTTGTCGATGCACAAGGAGAATTAGTTAATTGCTCCATAATGGGCTTTAGTAGCATAAGTCTCAGCAGTACACACAATTCCAATATCTCTATTTGTAATTGCATAACTGCTCTTTCTTCGCCATATTCATATGACCACTAATATCCGAGAATCAACACATAATTTTTTCAAGTAAGTACCACGCTTATAGTGTGTAAACTCCAAGTTCTCTTCTTTCGATACATTATTACTTATTATCTTCTTATGCTTAAAGGCTTTGATTATTTAACCCAATTGATCTGGCCAAGTGCAAATATATACACATAAATATTCGGCCTATTATAGACCCATTTCTAAAGGGGAAATTAGAAAAAATACGGTATTTTTGAAAAGAATTGGAAAAATACGGTACTTTTGTATTTTTCATGGTGCGGTACAGTTTTTATTAGAAAAGTACCGTTTTTTAAAAAATATTTATAAAAATACCATTTTTTAAAATAGTAACTAGTTTCTAGTAACCAGTTTACAGAAGAATTTATAACTGATATATAACTGACAACCAGTTTCCAGTAACCAGTTTCCAAAAACTGGTAACCAGTAACTATTTTAAAAATGGTAATTTTCTAAATATTTTTAAAAAAGTGATATTTCCCTAATTAAAACCGTACAAAAACTGAAAAAAACTGTGACTTTCGTATTTTTGTAATTCTTTTCTTACGAATTACTAAAAGGAAAAAAAAATGTAGTTATTTATTATTATTATTATTATTATTTTACCAAGTGGAACCTCTCTAAACGACAAACTGCATTGCTTCAAAATAACACTCTAACGGTTCATATAAAAACGACATGGCGTACGAGAGCCTAAAGAAATCGTAATTGTGGAATAAATAAATGGAAAGCATGGAGAGTCCACCCCAAAATTCCGTGGTTAGTGAGGAACAAAAAAATCGAGAAAACAAGAGAAGGAAGGAACAAAACAAACATACACACACAGTAGGTCGTCTTCGTCGTCGTCTTCTTCTTCTTAAACACCTATATCCACTTCTTCAATCTCTCTCTCTCTCTCTCTCTCTGACTATATATAAAATTGCAACTATATATATATATATATATAGATTTTCACGGTTTTTCTGATCGATGAATACGACGTCGTATCTGGACAAGCAGATAATAGATCCATCACAAGCCTGTACAATTTCTAAATCTAATTCTCTCTCTCTCCTTCTCTTCTCTTCTCTTCTCCTTCTCTTTCTCCAAAATCCTGTACGCTCGTAAAAGCTTCAAACCCCCAAAAATTGCAACTATATATATATATATATATAGATTTTCACGGTTTTTCTGATCGATGAATACGACGTCGTATCTGGACAAGCAGATAATAGATCCATCACAAGCCTGTACAATTTCTAAATCTAATTCTCTCTCTCTCCTTCTCTTCTCTTCTCTTCTCCTTCTCTTTCTCCAAAATCCTGTACGCTCGTAAAAGCTTCAAACCCCCAAACGAGTCATACTCACAAAACCTCTCTCTCTCTCTCTCTCTAATCTCTATTGCTGCCCCCTCCAAATCTCTCGCAGGCTACAAGCTCGTAATTAAAAGCACCCCTCAATTCTTCCTTTATTACGATCCTGCTCCTCCTGTTTGGGTACCGATTGAACGAGTTTGATTTCAGTCTCTGATTATTTCAACTCTCTTGGCGGCATTGGCTGCTCAATTCTGGTAAATACTCTCTTAATTTCATCCGTCGTTTTCATTACTTTTGATATTTAAATTTTGTTTTTGTTTTTTTTTTTTTGTTTTGGTTTAATTCTAAAACCTAGGAGAAGATTATCATCAACCCAATGCTATAATTAGGGTTTTTAGTTCATGCAATTTCGTTAACTTTATTCGATTATTTAGCGTTTTTCGTCTCGCAATTTTACGAAATTGTGTTTTCTGAGCTTTCTTTTGTTCACTCGTTGATTACTGTATTCATGGTGATGATGCTTCTTACTTGTTTTGAATAGCATCAAACGGGTTGTTATTATTAATGGGTGTGAAATGAAATTTGGAGTTACGTGGGTGAAAATTGTGGTTGATTTCTTATGGAGTTGAGAGATGAGGTATCTGATTTGAATAACAAGACATGAGAAGCGGAATCTGGAATCCGTGGTTGTTCTTTCTGAGTATAGTTTTAACTGAGCACACTGCGGTCAATTGGGTTTTCTTTCTTCGGAATTTGCGAGGTTTTATAAATTTATATTAGGTTTCTTTGCTGCACGCTTGATGAGGTTTTGTTTATGTACTTGTGAGAAGAGATTTAGTGTTGATATGAAATAGTATGGAGTTACAATTTCTGTCCGCATAACACCTTGGCTGTGGGTCATTTCTTTAAATGGGATTTTTGTTTTAGCTTTCGAGTCATTTTTCAGAGTTCTTATAGGTGGTGGCGTGGACGTTTGAGTTCGCTGAAAAATTATTGATTAACTTAACTTTCAGAAAAATGGTTATAATGTTATGGTTATATATATAGTTACATATATATATATTTACGGTTTTTCTGATCGATGAATACGATGCCATATCTGGACGAGCAGATAATGGATCTATCACAAGCATCGTCGTCACCTCATACCAAGGATTTCATCGACCTGATGAACCATCCCCAGGAAGAAGAAGAAGATCAGAGTGGCCATGGCGGAAATGCCAATGGGATTAACAAGAAGGACGAGATTTTCCCTAGCTATGATTTTCAGCCAATTCGCCCTATTACTGGTGCCGGAGGTGCTTCTCACTCTCCCAGTTTTGATGCTTCACCCAATATTGGGGGCTCAACTAGGGCTTGGAATTCCAGTGACTCCAACCCCAAAACTGCCTCTCCTATCAGGGTAATCACTCATACGCCCGCTGTGTTATAATTATCAGCTGAAAATTTAGATTTCTTGGTTGCCTTTGTTATTTTTAGAAGCTTGGGTTTTTTGTTTTTTGTTTTTTTAAATCTTAAAATTGCAAAGGGTTAACGGGTCTAATCTATGGCATTATGGATTTATTTGAGTTTGATAAGGAAAGGGTACCTGGAAAAATTGTACGTTGGGGCTTATGGTTTTACTCCTATTTGTTGATTTTGTTTCGTTAAACTATGGAATTGTTTTGTTAGGTTGAGGACTTACTTCTGTTTAAGCCCGAAATTGGACCAATGTTTAATATTCACGTGTATGAGTACATTGTAGGATCTTGCTGATTTGGTGCTGCTATTTTTTTTTTTTTGGGTAATATATTTGACTGAGTTGAACTTTATATTCATCCTAAAACTTTCGTGGCGGTTCATGTTCCACACAGAATTATGGCTCTCTAGACTCCATTGAACCGGCTAAATTCATTCTAGAGAAGGATCAAAGTTCATTTAATTCCACAATTGTGGCTGAGATTGATAAGACTGTGAAGAAACATGCGGATAGTTTGCTACATGTTTTGGACGGTGTTAGTGCACGATTAACACAACTGGAGAGCAGAACTCGCCATCTTGAGGAATCTGTGGATGATTTGAAAGTATCTGTTGGGAACAATCACGGAAATACTGATGGGAAGATGAGGCACTTGGAGAATATTCTTAGAGAGGTATGCTCTTTATTTATGTTTCCATTTGGTTTAACCCTAACATCTGGGCCGCATTTTATGAATTAGTAGATATCTTCAGTTGATGTGGTTAAGTTTTGCTAGTAGCATTGCCACAACATGAGATGAATGATGCATCTAACCACTCGTAAATCAACATCGTAACTGGTAGTCATTTGATACTGCAGTTTTGATGTTTTAATTTTAATTGTTTGACGACCTTTCATCTTTGCTAGAAGTACCACAGCAGCTGGTTGATGGTTGTCGTTTTCTTTTTTTACTTTCTCGAGAATTCAATACTTATTACAGACAAGTAAATTGGATCGTTTAAAGTAGAGGTTGGCTTATTGAGTGTCTTGTTTATCCTGAAAAACTTTTCTAACTTGCATGGATTTTTACATTGATGAGTGGATGGTCTAAAATTTGAAAATGATCATGTAGTGAAAAGCCGTGGGTAGGGAAAAGCCGTGGTGGTTCTCCTCCTTTCATCCTTGAAAGTAGTAGAAATTAATATGTAAAATTGAATCGGGGGTTGCTCATTGATTGTTATGCATCAACATGCCATCATCGAACAATCAAACATATGCATCTTGAGATTTTTTTTTTTTAAATGAGGTTTCATGGGTTTGGAAACAGTTTTAAGCCTACAGGATACTAAATGAGGTTTCATGGCTTTGGAAAGAGTTTTAAGCCTACAGGATACTTCAATGTTTCATTAAATGATGTGTCTGTTATACATTTACTTGTTTTCTTGTGTTACGGAAGCAAACTTTTAGAATCTTTGCCTAAAGAGTAAAGGCCTAGTTTATCAGGCGTAAGTCGGTCTCTATTTTGCTTTCTTGATCATTATTGTGCTCTTTTGATTTTGTTAACAACCATGCAGGTGCAATCCGGGGTCCTTGTTTTAAAGGATAAACAAGAAATAGTTGAGGCCCATCTACAGCTTGCGAAGCTTCAAGTCTCCAAGGCAGATCAGCATCCAGAAACCCAGAATGTGGTGCATGTAGATTCCGTGCAGCTAGCAGCATCTGCTCCTCAACAATCTCAACAACAGCTTCCTCCCCCTGTTAACCTCCCATCATCACATCCTTCCTTCTCTCCTCCAAATGCTCCTCCCCAGCCAACTCCCCAGCAGAACCTGCCACCCCCAGTTCAACTTTCAAATCAATTTCCCCAAAATCAGATCCCTCCTGTTCCACAGAGGGAGCCTTACTTTCCAACACCAGGTCAAGCTCAAGAACCACCAAATCAGCAATACCAAATACCACATAGTCAGCAGCAACTTCCCCCCTCTGCTGTACCACCACATCAGCAATTTCAACCTACCCCTCAGCCACAGTTCTCTCAGCCACCACCCCAACCCCCGCAACAGCTTCCATCTCTTCCACCTGTTAACCCTTCTCAACTCCCACCTACACTGAGCCATCATTCTGAAGAGCCACCTTTTGTTCCTTCTCAGAACTACCCACCCAACCTTCGACAGCCACTCACTCAGTCACCTAGTGGACCACCTCCCTCCCAACAATTTTACGGGCCACCCTCTCATGTGTATGAGCCTCCATCCAGTCGACCTAGTTCAGGATTTCCATCTGGATATGGCCCACCAGCTGGCCTTAGCGAACCGTTTCATTATGGTGGGTCCCCCTCACAGTATGTCAATGCCCCTGGGATTAAACCTCAGCAACTCTCTTCTCCTGCCATAGCTCAAAGTGTTGGAAGTGGTTATCCACAGCTGCCCACTGCTCGAGTACTACCACAAGCCTTGCCTGCTGCTTCTGCTGTTGGTGGCGGTTCAGGTTCTTCTGGGAGTGGAAACAGGGTTCCTGTTGATGATGTGATCGATAAAGTTACTAGCATGGGGTTCCCAAGAGATCATGTGAGGGCGACTGTTAGAAAGCTGACGGAGAATGGCCAGTCAGTTGACCTGAATGTTGTGCTGGATAAGCTGATGAATGAAGGGGATGGCCAGCCACCTAGGGGTTGGTTTGGTCGGTAGTATGTTGCATTTGGTTCGGACTGATGTACAGAAGTTTTACTTATTGCTGGATTGACATTGCGGTGAAGGTTCTATTTTCGGGGGGTAAAAAAAGATCAAAAAAAGGCTCAGTGGTGTGACTCTTTATGCACTTGGCGTTTCTCTAAAGTTCTTTTCTCCTTTCTGTTTAATTCTGGTTATTTTGAGCATGCACATTCTGGCTAGTCACTACCTGTTCGCTCCTCATTTGTGTATACTGAAAATAATTCTAAAGTGGATAATTGGGTTTTTTGTTTGGAGTTTATCATTATAGTGCGATGTTACTGTTGGATCATGGTTTATATTGCCGTATCATTTTTTTAAAACCAAGATATATTATGTTGTGAAAGTTGAATTTAGCAAACATATATGAAAAACCGCAAAACTACTTTGATTGGCGAATTTTTCCTATGGCTTGGAAAATCAATCAATTTCAGTTTATTTGGTGAGAGAAAAGGGTAGAGACTGACTAAGTCGTCAGCATCTACAACTACAACTACGAGAGGATTTCGAAAATTGTAAGTAATGTTCACTATAAAACATCTAATTTGACTCAAAACATGTAACAACTTTTCGTCTAGAGTGACCAGTAATGTTCTAATTTGGGGTTTATATGTTTATTGGTTTAGGCTCTATTGTTGGTATTGGTCGTTTTCTCTTTTTAATTAAAATATGATTCCAGAGGGACTCGTACTATTGAAATTCAATCTCAATTTAAGGACTCCTTGTTTGTTTTGGGTGGGATGTATCATGTATGACGTATCTAGAAATACTAGATATGGTTTTAGCAAAAAAATAAAAAAAGAAGAAAAGAAAAAAAAGAAACTAGATATGGCAATTGACAAAATTGAGGTTCGGAATTTTCTAGAAACTGGATCAATCATCAGTGGGCTCAGACCGACTTGGGTTGGGCCGGAAAAACGAGCTTAAGAATCGGCCCAGCCCAGCTAAATACCTACAGTATAGAGCCGTAGAGCCAGTTATATTATCGTGATGTTGTAACAGGTAATATCCTGTCGAGCTAAAATTAAATAAACAAATAATTAAAAGATGATGATAGAATAATCCCAATAATTAATTAGTTATTTATCGTTTTATAATAAAAGGACTTAAAATCATTTCAATTTCATCCCTAAGAAACGAAATAGTAAAGAAATATAATAAACACAGCAAAAAATTCTTGATCAAATGCGAAACAAATTCATTTAGCTTAGCCCAACAAAATAAAGATAAAAGAAAACAATAATAAAAAGACAACCAATAATAATTTGTATTTTGTAGAAATTGATGGGAGAAAAATACAATTTCTAAATCTAATTGTCTCTCTCTCTCTCTCTCTCTCCTCTCTTCTCCTCTTTCTCTTTCTCCAAAATCCTCTACGCTCGTAAAAGCTTCAAACCCCCAAACGAGTCACAGTCCCAAAACCTCTCTCTCTCTCTAGTCTCTATTGTTGCACCCTCCAAATCTCTCGCAGGCCACAAGCTCGTAATTAAAAGCACCCCTCAATTCTTCCTTTATTACGATCCTGCCCCTCCTGTTTGGGTACCGATTGAACGAGTTTGATTTCAGTCTCTGATTATTTCAATTCCTTGGCGGCATTGGCTGCTCAATTCTGGTAAATACCCTCTCAATTTCATCCTTCGTTTTCATTACTTTTGATATTTAATTTTTTTTTTTTTTTTTTTTTTTGGGTTTAATTCTAAAACCTAGGAGAAGATTATCATCAACCCAATGCTATAATTAGGGTTTTTAATTCATGCAATTTCGTTAACTTTATTGGATTATTTAGCGTTTTTCGTCTCGCAATTATACGAAATTATGCTTTCTGAGCTTTCTTTTGTTCACTCGTTGATTACTGTATTCATGGTGATGATGCTTCTTGCTTGTTTTGAATAGCATTAGTAAGTTTTCTGAGATTTTTTTTGTTCAGTCGTTGATTACTGTATTCATGGTGATGATGCTTCTTACTTGTTTTGAATAGCATTAAACGGGTTGTTATTAATGGGTGTGAAATGAAATTTGGAGTTACGTGGGTGAAAATTGTGGTTGATTTCTTATGGAGTTGGGAGATGAGGTATCAGATTTGAATAACAAGACATGAGAAGCAGAATCGGAATCCGTGGTTGTTCTTTTTGCGTAGAGTTTTTTAATTGAGCACACTGCGGTTAATTGTGTTTTCGTTCTTCGGGATTTGCTAGGCTTTATAAATTTATATTAGGTTTCTTTGCTACACGCTTGATGAGGTTTTGTTATTGTGCTTGTGAGAAGAGATTTAGTGTTGATATGAAATAGTATGGAGTTACAATTTCTGTCCGCATAACACCTCGGCTATGGGTCATTTCTTTAAATGGGAATTTTGTTTTGGCTTTTAGTGTCATTTTTCAGAGTTCTTATAGGTAGCAGCATGGACGTTTGAGTTTGCTGAAAAATTATTGATTAACTTAACTTTCGGAAAAATGGTTATAATGTTATGGCTATCACTCTTTTGTGTTTCATTTCTGGTTTATGGAAATGAATTTACATTTAACTTGTATTTACTTGCTGAATTAATCAGCTCAGGATGCTGCTCATTTGCACATTGTTGAGCTCAAAATCAAATTTAATAATTTTTGTTATTCATTTTTGTTACCTGTGCTAATATCTTTTTTGGTTCCAGGTCCCCTTGTGGTAACTATTATAGAGATTCAAGGAGTTTGATTGCTGCAAGTGAGATTTGGACCATTTGATACTGTGAAATAATATTTGATTGATAAATGGAATTAAAAATTTCGTCTCCGAAAATAGGAGGTCTTTCTGCTTCTGATTGTGATAGTGATCCCGAGGAGAAAGAAGTTAGTGATGATGATGATGATGATCGGAACCATAAGCATCGTAGGCGGGACACTCGTTCTCAATCGTTGGAGAGAGATACACTTGATCAAGTTTTTACAAAGCCATTTAGAAAGCGGAACAAACCTTTTCAAAATGGGAATCATTTGAGGGAAAATGACTCTCAAGCAAGTGCACCTTGGAGAAATTTCAACTCCAACCATCTTGAGAAAGACTTTTCTGGAAAATTTGATAAGAGACGCCCTGGCCTTGTGTCATTACCTAGATCAGCATTGGATGTAAATCAAAGAATCCGGCCAAATCAGACATTTTCTGGTGACCCTAGTCTTGCTAGGGGAAGAGGAAGGGACCTTGGATTGTGGAACCAACGTGATTCCAGGTTCAGCTCAGATATTGCTTCTCAAGTGGTTCAAGGCTCCATTCCTCCAAGTCTATTTGCTGGAAGAGGGTTGTCAAATGTTTCAAATGCACAAACTGCATCCTGGAATGCATTTGGTTTAATTCCTGGAATACCAAATGGGGGCCTGGATGCAATTCATTCCATTGGTTTGCAAGCAACTCTTCGACCACCCGTTCATTCTTCACTGAATATTGCGATTCCTCGGCAACGATGTAGAGACTTTGAGGAGCGTGGATTTTGTCTAAGAGGGGACATGTGCCCAATGGAGCATGGTGTCAATCGAATAGTTGTTGAAGATGTTCAGGCATGTGTGCTCAAACTTGTTTTCTGTCAACAAGAGCAGTGGCTTATTTGAACTTATGCATTGTTTTTCAAAGTAGATATTAAACTTCATAAACATACAGGTTTAGGTCTGAGGCATTTAAATTCATCTTTAAGTCACTTTTATCACCACAAGATTTTATTGTCGAGTGTACATGGTATTGGTAAATGGTAATGTGCTGTTGATGTTTCCTGACATTGAGTGCGCCTCCTTTCCAAGATCAGCTAATTGTTTTCTAGGCTCATACTTTGATGTCTGGTGCATGCATATGATAGATCAGAATTTACTACATTTTATCTCTGCTTCAACATTATTCTCATAGCGGTGACCATGTAGCTTAATTTGTAGCACAAACTTTATTGAACTATGGTAGTTGTATATGGCACTCTAAATTTTAGTGTGTGATGCCAACCTTTAAGTTGCGAAGACACATGAATATAAATCTATTTTTTCGACTATCCCTGGTCTTTGCTTGCTGGTTCCTTATTAGTTGTTATTGCTAAAATGGTTCATGGGACCATAATCACCAAGTCACAATTTTTATTATCATGCTGACAATGTCTTGGCTTATACTTTTTTCGTTTTGGTTTTTTGTTTATTTTATTTTTGGGTGGTACTAAGCAATTCTCTTTTTTCCCCCAACTACAGAGTCTTTCACAGTTTAACCTTCCTGTATCACTTCCAAGTGCACATCTACTTGGAACGAACAGTGGAGCTGGGCCTGGGTCTCTAGCATCGATTAGTGCACCTTCAGTCACATCAATGAATGCTAAAGGATTACATATAAAAACGAGTAAGCCCGGTTTTGCTGATGATGCTTTGGGTTTAAATGGTTCATATTCTGGTTCTGGTTGTGTGGCTGGAGCTGATTTGTACGATCCTGATCAACCGCTGTGGAATAACAATGGTCCTGAAACATCAAATGCACTTCAAGCTATACATTCTCCTAAGATCGATGAACCTGAATCTTTGTTGAATGGTGATCCTTCTGATAATGAATTCCCAGTAAGAAGCGCCGGAAATGCTGTTGGTTCACACAGTACTTCTGTTTGGGGTAGAATTGGCGGTTCAAAAAGTAGATTAGATGTAAAGGAGAAAATTGATACTCCAATGAGTTCCTCAGATTATGTTGAGGATGGCAGTAAGGAAGACAAGGTGGTATTGACAGGGATTCAAAATTCATCTCGTCAAGGAAAGCGGATCATTGCTGAGGATGCTGGTCCGAAACCTTTGGATTCATCTGCCAAGGCACAATTTGATATGCGTAACAGTCGGAAACCCCCTCAAAAAGCGTTGCGTACTTTATTTGTCAATGGGATTCCTCAGAAAAACAACAGAAGAGAGGCTCTTCTTTCTCATTTTCAGAAGTTTGGAGAGGTTATTGACATTTACATACCAATGAATAGTGAACGAGCTTTTGTCCAGTTCTCAAAGAGGGAAGAAGCTGATGCTGCTTTAAATTCACCTGATGCTGTAATGGGCAATCGCTTTATCAAGCTATTTTGGGCCAATCGTGATAGCATTCTTGATGATACAATAAGTAGTAGTGGCACTAGTGCATCTGCAACTCCCCATGGCATGACAGCTGCTTCAATTCCACCCCAATCTACTGTTGCAAGTACTAGCAAAGATAGTCTCCAAGCTGCTGCACTAAAGAGTAGTTTGGGTCATGCTCATGATGCTTCTTTAACTACCTCTGACAACCCCAGGCCCATTATCTCAAATGGTTCCAAGGTTACACCTCCTTTACAGAAGAAACTAGAGTTAGAGCAGTTGAAGGAACAACTCCGCAAGAAGCAGGAAATGCTCGACCAGAAGCGGAGTGATTTCAAGCGCAAGTTGGACAAACTCGAGAAACAAGTAAGATCCAGTGGTTCTTCTTGTCATTTGATCTATTGATACTTAGAATCTAATATTTCATGCTTCACACAAGTTCTGCAACCTTGTGCACTCCTAAATTTTGGTTTTCTTGATGTTATTTCTTATGGGCATTGCAGTACTTTCATTGCTATGATACTATGTTTAAATGAGTGTAAGTTGTATCTTAAATGTGTTTACCTGTAAAGGTTGGATATAGATGTAGACATGCAAGAGGAAGTATGATTATGAATAAGTGCTGATATATTATATTTGTGTGCATCAGTTATTGTTACCAAGTATTTACTTAAAATTTTTGACACACGAACGGTGCCTGTATGAATCTCAATTTTTCGTATGTTGCAGGCTACGGGAACCAAGGGTGAGTCTGACATGGAGCAGCCTGCTAAGAGACCTAAAGCGGGGATAGCAGTTGATGTTGCCAAAGCTGCTACTCCAAGGTCTTCTGATTCCGTTCCTGTTGTCATATCACCACATACTGATACGATGACAGATAAAAATAAGGGAGAAACTACTTTCTCCCATAGTCCGAAAACCAATACAACTGCAGTGCTGCACGAATCTATGAGCTCGAAGCAGCATCCAGTTCGTCTATTTGCACCAGGGGGTTCTCCTTTTGTGATGAATAGATACAAACTAGACAATCGTCCTACTGCATTTAGAATCCTTCCACCTTTACCCGCTGGATTTGCAAATGTAAGCTTCTTTCTCCCCCATCCAGGACCTCAAAATATTTACTATTTAGAGTTTCTGTCTTCTTCCTTGCTTCTTTTTTCAGTTACATTTATAAATAAATTGTTCAGGTTGGTTTGTCATTTTACCATAAATTATTGTCAATGGAATGTAAGTGATTTTCCATGGCTTGTAGGTTGCTGTTATGAGGGAACACTTCTTACCATACGGCGACATTTCCAATGTGGAGCTAGAAGACGTGGAAGCTTGTAATGGTAGTAGTGAGTCAGAGGTATCAAAAGATTGCTCTGCTCGTGTAAGTTTCATAGCACGTCGTTCAGCGGAGAGGGCATTTGTTAGTGGGAAATGCTGGCAAGGCCATAACTTGAAATTTGTGTGGTTGCCATCTAGTAGTCCTAGCAATGACCAAAGTGGCAGAGAAAATTCTCCATCCGCTTCTAAGGAGCCTGTCGAAAAAGTAGAAGGCACTGTTTCCCAGGAAGTTGTTTCATCAAGAAATGAGGAACCTGAAGATCAGGAGAAAAAAATTGTTGAGGAAATGGAACCAGGTGAAGATTCCCGGCCGAGTCTGAGCCCATCTTCTGTAAAGGAAGAGTCACCCAGGGGCAATATGTTTTGAGGATGGGCTAATATCAGAGTTGTACAGTCAGGTAAAATGTTAAATGGTAGAAACTCTAATTTTCTGAATCCCTCTTCTTTCTAAAATTTGATTTTCCAAATATTTTTCTTATTTGTATTCTATGGACATGTCTAAAGGGAAATTTCCTGATTTTTGACTACCCACCCAAGGATACTTGGTCGGTATAGTTGAGTGGTGAATTTCATCTGCTTGGATATGTCTAGGACCAGAAGAAGTTCAGGTTGAATTTACTTGTTGAAATTTAATGAAATGACTACATAAAAGAATATATATGGGATCTGATTCCTGTTCAGTTTGTTTTTACAAAAAGCTCGAGTTAATCCAGTTAACTTTTTTTGCTTTTATTATTATTATTATTATTATTATTTATTTCAACCTTCGATCTGTACTCCACATTAGTACTGAGAAATCCGAGAGTTGAACTTTCACGTGGGTTGTTCATAACAATTAACAACTAACATAGATTACCATGTGAATATGATACAAATTTACTGTTGACTTACTTTTTTTGACAAATACTGTTGACATACTTGGTCCATAAGAAAGATGTCATCTTCGCAGCATCACTTGGGTTTTTTTTTTTAAAAAAAAAAAAAAAAAACTGTGAAAGTTCGGTCTCTTCGGTAACTCTAAGTACTCGAAATACATTTGTATGCAAGTGTGAGTTGAGAGTTGCGGCCAGATGTGAATTTGAGATGAGATGCGTGTTAACCTCTAGTCTATTTTCTACTCTTATTTTAAATTGTTTGGACTCTACTAAGCTTTGTATACGATTAAAACGCAAGCTATTTTAATGGAGTCGCATCTGAAAAAAGTTGGAAAAAAATAGTGGAGCTGACAACACTCTTGAGGTAATGCTTCAAAAGGCCTCTATAGTATAAAAATCACTTGTGGAATGTTAAAGATATCTTTGATTTCTTATCGGGGGTTTTCACCCCCTTCTTTATAAAAATATATAATTAAATACGATTGCTAATAATCAATCAAAAAGCAAAAGTACCTCAAGAAAAATAAATAAAAATTGCAAAAGAAAGATGGGAACAAAATCATTGTTGATATGCATAAACTGCAATACCAAAGGGGAAAAAAGAGATTGATTATAAGATAAAAGGGTTTATGGCACAAATGGTCCTGAATTATCCAATTTGTGGGAGTTTAGCCCTCAAAATTTTATTTGTGGTAATTAAGTCGCTAAACTTTCTAATTTAAAACATTTTGATCATTAGGTTGTCTAAATTGTACCTTGTTATTATATTTTTTTTTAATCAAAAACACATGTGAGAGACACAATATAGAATTCAAAAGTGTATTTAAGGAAAAATAAACTAAACAAAAGATTTTGAAGATAAGAAAAGATGTGTTATTTACATTTTTTAAAGTTTTTGGAGATGCAAATTTAAAGTTTTTTGTGATTATTTATTTTTATGCTTAAAATTTTCAAAACCTTTTAAGTAATTTTCAGATGTTATCATATGCTCCTTACATGTATTTTTGGTCAGAAATTTAATAGTAGATTGTAATTTAAATAGTTTAAATACTAAATTTGCTTCAAATAAAAAATTTCAGAAACATAATTGCTACAATTAGAACTTTGAGAACCAAATTGCCATAAATTAGATAGTTCAAGGACCATTTGTGCCATTAACCCTAAGATAAATTGATTTCAAGTCAACCCGACCAAATACTGGAATGCTTCTTCTTGCTATACGCCGTACGGAAGCGGAACATATCTCCTACATTTTGGGCAACGATTTGTACAAAACAGACTTTTCTTATCATACTAAAATATTCAAAAGAGAGAATATATTTGCACACCTTTCAAATATAAAGGCACCCCTTTTTTTTTTTTGTAAATTATTTACGTTAGTACAACTTTATCCTATGAACAATGGTTATAAAAGGTAACTTGAATTAAAGCACCCCATTTTAATTTTTTCATTTAAAAAAAGAGTAGAAAAAGAAACTACACAAAATTTTTTCTAAAACTAACTAAAAATTAGAAGTAGATTTTTATTACTTAATGATGTGATATTGTTATTTATTATTTCTAAATATTTTATTGGTTTGGAAAATTCTTCCATTAGAACACACAAATCAAGGAAGAGAGACAGACTCCAAAAAAAAAAACAAAAACAAAAACAAAAAAAAAAAACAAAAAACAAAAATACAGACATTAAAAAATTATTGTAAGACATCGCCATCTACCTACTAACACCAACAAAACACCACCATAAAAAATAAAATATAATAATTGATAGTTTTTAGATCTAATCTATTTACATGACTGAGAATATATGCAATTCACAATATGAAGAAAACTCACGTTCGTTTCCTTCCAAAAAGAATTTTTTCATTATCTACGATGAATTCCCATCCACAAATTAAAAATTATTTATACCCTAATAGAAAATAAACAAGAATAATCAAGAAAAGAAAAATTCATATCCAATCACCAAAGCAAAGAAATGTAAAAAAAAAAAAAGAAAAATCATAAAGTCAAGAAGTTTATATTAGGTATAAAGAATAAGATAAATAACCCAAAGAAATAAAAAAATAAATAAAAAGAAAAGCCCTTCAAGCCGGAAAAAAAAAAAGAAAATAAACAGAAGAGTAAGATGAATAAATAGGTGATTGGATAATTTTTGGATTAGTTACAAAGATTAAAGAGTGGAAGGAATATAATAATACATAAAATAAAAAAAAAAAGCCTGGCTTGAAGTCTGGCTTCAGAAATGAAGTGTATCGAGTGTTTTTAATCTTTTAATTTCTAAAGATATTTTACTTTATTTAATCGAGGCTTAAAGAAATTTGACCAAATTTTGGGCTCAATTTCAGTAAATATCCCTTTGTCAAATGTTATAGTAAAATGTCCGGTATACATGCTTATATACCAAGTGTAAAATTTTATATACCAAGTATAAAAAATTATATACCTAGTACATTTCAGTACAGTAACTAAAATTGGTAGATATGTTTATCTACCAAGTGTACAAATATATGTACCTGGACATTTAGCTATAAAATTTTAAAAGTGGACATCTACTTAATCAAATTTAAAATCTTGGTCATCCACCTAAATTTTTCTATTCTTTTTTAATATAATCTTTTTTCTGATAAGAGGAGTGCCTTTGTGCTAATTTGGGTGCAAATATAGCCCGTATCTGAAAATTTTATCATTACATTTCCTCTTTTTTACCGTATAGCTCGCCTTCTATAAAGGATTACGTAGTACTGGTTCTTGGCCAAAAAAGAAAAAAGGGAAAATGTTCAAATTTAATCAAGTTATTTGGGGAAATTATATGGTTTACGATTTTTGGGAAAAATTGAGAAAAATACGGTGTACGGTGTTTTACCTTTTTGCTAGTACGATATTTTTAAAATTCCTACTTTCTTGCGGTAGACTACAGTTTACGGTAGCTGGCATTTAGGGGGTTAAGCAGACAATTACCACTTTTTTCAAATATTTAATTAAATTTACCACCACTATTAGATTCTACCACTTTTGAGAGGGAATTAGTCAAGAATCTGTCAAGAATTCATCAAGAATCCATCAAGAATTTGTCAAAATTACCACTGACGTCAAGAATCTATCAAGAATCTATCAAGATCATCAAGAATTCGTCAAGAATTCATTTAAAAAAGTGGTATGGTAGTAGAATTAATTAATGAGGAAAAAAAAGTGATATTCACCTAATTTATTCGCATTTAGGCCAGCTGACATGCACGCATCAGCACTGTCGTATATTTTGTTTTAATTTCTTTTTTTTTTTTATGTTTCGAGTTACTTTTAAAGTGTTTCTTTATTTTTTCGCTTTCCAATTTTTTTACGCTACATTTCATTTCATTATTATTTCATATTTTATTTATTTATTTTGGTTATTTCAACTTTTGTTAAAGTGGTAGTTTCATTGGCCTTATCATTTTTGCTCTTTTTTTTGGCATTAATTTTCTTTAGGATGGTTTTTTCCGGATATATTTTTTTATTAAATATAATATTATTTTGAATGTATTTTTAGCCTATTTTAATCATGTTCTTCTCCTAATTCATTTATTTTTATTTTTTAGAATAGATATATTGGTAATCATAATGGATAATATATGACATCCAAATTAGTTACTTTTGACCCTTTAATCTTGAACAAAAATAAAAATTTGAGTGATTGTTGGTATAGATTTTAGTTACTAGACTCATGTTACAATCCTAAAATTAGATTTCTTTTAGTTTTAAGTCATTTACTAATAATATGATATTCAAGCTGGTTTCCTTTGGCACATAAATCTTGAAAATAAATATAAAAATTTAATAGTTGTATTGGGTTACTATCGTTCTCCTACTAGGTTACCTATAGTAACTTCGAAAATTATTCAAGTTTGACATTTTATAAAGTACTGTCCAAAATAAAGTTAAAAAAAAATAGTAGATTAATATAGGTATCTTATGAGTTTACCTATGGTATCCGAAAAAACTAGAAATCTTACTCATTCAATATACAATGCTCTTGGCGCATCCAGTATTTTGAGACTAGACTCTTAGTAGGTTATCTTAAGTATCTTTTAAGAAAATCTATGATATCCGAGGAAATTGGAAACAAGACTCTAATATGTATCTATTCAACGAACTAAGACTAACTAGGAGACCAAGCTCTGAGTATCTTTTCAATGTACCAAACTCTTAGTAGATCCCATATTTTAATTGGTTGCTTTGTCAACTTATCGATGGTTTTTCACTTAGTTATCGATGGGTTCTCAATTAGTTACTGTTGGTCTTCCATTTGATTATTATTGGTCTCTTGGTCTCTCACTTAGATACCGTTGGTTTCCTATATGGTTATTGTTGAGCTCTCACTCCATTACCTACAATCATCAAGGAAGTTACTATCTTACAAGTTAACCTATGGTATCTAGGAAATTGGTAATTGAGGTGTTCCTTATGGCTAAAAAAGAAAATA
>JXTC01000166.1:464058-501323 GCA_002914845.1 Trema orientale
GTATCCTATTGATTACCTATGGTATCCATGAATTTGTTTGTTTGTTTTTTTTTTTTTTAAGAAATTACCGTAAGTATCATACGAAGTTACCTATAAAATTAGGCATTCTTTATTATAAAAGAAAAATAATAGTAATAATAAAAAAATTAAAAATTATTATAAGTATCCTATCACAATACTTACGGTATCCAAGAAATGAGCTTATTTGGGGAAAAAAAAAAATTACTGTAGGTATCCTATAAAGTGACCTAAGATATCATAAATGATCAATGGTGGTGTTTAGATAAATTAAAAAAAAAAATTACCATAAGTATCTTACCATGTTACATATGGTATCGATGAGTTAATTAAGTGTTTCTTATTACAAAAAAGTTAAAAATAAATAAATAAATAAAAGTATTTAAAAAAATGAGGTAATCATACGTATCTTATTAAGTTACATATATGGGAAAATATGGTAAAAAAATGTTGAAAAGAGCATTAAAGGATTAGGAAATTATCATAGGTATTAAAAATAGAATTTGTTAAAGAAAATTAAGAATTAATTTTATTAGAAATGTGACATATGTCACCTCATAATTACTCTAAGATTGTGTGGTAATGAATTAAAATTTTATATTTACTTAAATCCAAAAATAAAAACACAAATAAATAGATATTTAAATTAACAGTAGTCAAAATGGGCGAAAAAAGAAGATGAAAATGACTAAAAAAAAGATAAAGAAACAAAATATTTTAAAAATGTAATAAATAGGCAAAAAAAGACTAAAATAAGAAAAATAATATATATTCAATAGTTTATGACAGGAGTTGATGTAATGCGCATGTCCTAGCTTTTATCTTTTATTTATTTATTTATTGGTTTTGTTTTTGGCCTGACGCGCATCAGTATGTACTCTAAAAATTGAAAGCCGTATATTTCTAAAGTAAACCGCCAAATGCCTGTATTTTTAAAGTTTCTAGGATGTGTCCATATGTTCTTAAAAATGACCCATTTTTAACGTATGTCTCTAAAATTCCCAAGCTATTTTGGTTCAGGAATATTCACGACCAGTATGCTCCTCACCAAATGTCAATTTAATCGACTTTGAATTTTCTTGTCCCAAGAACAAAGTTACACTTGAGAAGTCACTAAGCAGCAATGTCAGCTTCTTTCTTCTTGGATTCTGACCCCCAAGAGTGGATCTACGATGCATATAAACAACCACCTCATAGATTGACTTTTCTTAAGATATTTCCATCGACTGTGAGAGAAAAGGAAACAGATAGGACTAATATAACCTCTTTAGTCTTTTTTATGATCATGTTGAAATAGTGACAATTTTGGAACTAAAACTTAGACCCGATAAAGAGAAAAAAAAATAGAATTTCAATTCTGCCCTTGGCCAAAAGGATGTGGTAAGTGAGAGAAATTAATTCTGATAAGTGACAGCTTGATGTCATTTCATTTTGGCGCATTTGTTCCTCTTTTTCCCTTCTATTTTCATTCTCTCTCTTTCTCTCACTTCTTCTTCTTTGGTTCTCTCTCCAAAACCAAATCTTGAGTTTCCATCCCATGAGGAATATGAAGTACACTTTCTTAATTAATCTCTCCATCTCTCTATGTCTTTTCTTTTTTATGTCCCTTTTGTTCTCTCTTTCCTCTATTCTCGTTGTCTCTCTCTCTTCTTGTTGATGGTTTCTTTCTCTCTCTCCAACTCTCTATTACTCTGTTTCTTAACAACTATTTTACTATTTTATAAAAAAAAAACTCAGTTGGAAAGAAGTTTGGATTATTTTGGGAGATTTTTTATATTTTTAAGGTAAGTAACGAAGTTTTATTCAAGAATAGTTTTTTATGGTTGATAATGAGTGAATAATATTTGAAGGTGGTCTATAATTCTAATCTAGGCATTATTGTGGAAAAAATTTCATGTTTTAGTATATTCATCATCTTCTTAATATATTGTAGATCTCGTTATCAAGTCGTATGTCAAAATGATCTTGACGTATGATCAAGATTAACCTGACCTTAGGTCAACATCCTTTTGACATGTAGTCCATATTATATAAACTTAAAGAGATCAATATTATATTGAAATCTTGATGTCAATATTATATTGGTCTTGAAGTCAAAAATATATTGACTATAAGATAGGTCAATATTATATTTAACCTAAGATCATTATAATACTGACCTTGGGGGTCAAGTTAATCTTGGCCTATGTTCAAAATATTTTGACCAATATCTCATCATTATCATATAATTGTAATCTTGGCTAATTAATTTTTTTAATTTACTTATGTCACAGGAATGAGAAGTACTATTGTGTTTATGAAGTATAATGGTCATTGGGACGAAAATAACGTTTACACCAATTGTGAAAGCATGAGCGTTTTGGTTCCTAGTAGCTCATCATATGTTTGTTTGAAGTCGTTTCTCATTTATTTTAAATGTATGAATTTATGTATCATGGAAGACATTATTTTATCCTAGAATAGGGCTTTTGCGTTATTTTCTAGATGTGGGGTCAAACTTTACTTAACTTTCAATTAAAAAATTTCTGGCTTGGAGTCAATAAACTCTTGTCTGGGGTTTAAATAAGATTGCATAAAGCATTATAGAGATTTTTTTTTCCTTTATATTAGGTCAAAAACTTATTGACCCCTAGGTCAAAATTTTACCTAACCTTGGGTCAAGTTTTACATAATTTAGACTGAAGTGGTATTTGGCGCCTTGAGCAGTGGTAAAGTTCTTTTTAACTTAGAGTGAAATAGTTTTTGACCTGGAGTCAAATTGTTCTTGACCTAGGGTCAAGAGAGGCTTGACTGTAGGGCAAGTTGTTCTTGATCTAAAGTAATAAATAAGGTCTTTATCAAATGAAGTGAATTTCATTGAAACATCTACTGAATAGATGAGTTTTGACAAAATGGTAATTATACAAATACCAATAAACATAAGTAAAAACTACATATTGTTCAACAGCCATAGAAACCATAAGCAAAAAATAATAATAACAATTGTCTGAACTACAACCAAAATAAAACATTGTCTTTACTTCCCTAAATTGGCTCATTCTTTTCTGTCAATTTCGGCATAGTCCTCATATTTCTGCAATCCATGATAATACAACTCGCACACAAGCTTATGATGGAAGTATTTTATCTTCTGGGCATTGACATTGGCAACTGACTCGTCGGACAGCAGGAACTCAACATACTTGATGACAAATAAACCACAGTCCCCTCTGAAAAATAGCAAAAAATATTAAGTTAAATAAAGCAATACCATCAAGTGAGGATCAAGTGACACTAGACCTAAGGTCAAGGTTTACTTGACCTTAGGTCAAGTGTCTAGGGTCAAGTGTCTAGGGTCAAGTGACACTTGACCTAAGGTCAAGTAAACCTCGACCCTAGGTCAAGTTCTCCTTAAACCCGTGTCAAGTGAACTTTGACCCTGAGTCAAAAACTTCGTGTCAAGGACCACTTGACCCTAAATTTTAAAAAATCCAATTTAACGTAATCATTTGCTGACCCGTTATTCTGAGTTCAAGACAGTCTTGACTTGCAGTGGACATAGTCTTGACTACATGTCAATACGAGGTCATGATTTTCTTGACCTTGTTCAAGAAAGTCTTGTCTTTGGTCAAGAGCTTCTTGATCCAAGTCAAGCGCGCCTTGACCTAGGTCAATATATTCTTGACTTCATATTTAAGAACACAAAAATAAAACAGAACCTTTGTAAAATGATGAACACAAAATTGACTAAAATAATGAACACAAAATCAGCCAGCAAAACACACAAATAAACAACAACCGAAAAGACATGTACAAATAAAAACATAAAAAGGCTTTCAACCAATAAACAATGACCAAAATATCTTCACCATCACTTGTCTCCCTTGCATTCCTTAATAATCCTCAAAACCCAAAGCCTAGCGCTAACCAAATAATCCCCACCCTGACCAGAGAAAATTAAAAAAAATTAAAAAAAATATTGGGAAAGAAACAAAAATCAATCCTAATCAAATAAGCTATAGAATCACAAAAATTAAAACAAAACAAAGTTTCAAAAATTGTAGCTTTCCATACTCAAGATCACTATGCAAAAAGAAAACTTTTTTTTTCATCCTCAATCAAAATAAAACAATACAAAGAAACAAAAATCATAGCTTTCACCATACTCAAGGTCACCCCATGCACACAAAAAAAAAAAAAAAAAAAAAAAAAAAAACATTTTTTCCCCCCAAAAAAAAAAATTGTAAAGTAACTTTTTCTTGAATAGACACGACTACTATAGTGCCCTTGCCTTTACTCTTTGAAAGAGGGGTTTCTCCAATCGAATTCTTTAACGAACTCACCAGAGACGTTTTGACGATGACTTCGAAAGAGATGAATTCATGGGCTGCTTCGAAGCTCTTGATCTCATCCCATCGCAACTTCCCAACGAAAGGGCTTTTGCCATTTTAATTCAAATACTAGGAATATGGATGTTTCTAGGGTGCATGAGATGTCTAGAATCTGATTTACAACGTTTTGAGAGAGATTTGAGGGAGTTACAACCAGATTTGTTGTGGGTGGCTAAGAATTTTGGGTGGATTTTTGGGAGTTCTCTTCTCTCTCTTCTCTTCTCTCTGCTTTTTGATTTTCAAATGAGGTCTGAGTGTGAGGTAGGGTAGAAGATGTGGAGTATGGGTTTAAGGGAAAGGAAGGGTATCTAAGGAATTTTACCCTATGTGGGACCCAATTTTTAGTCCTAAATACTTATTCCAAAAAGTGATCCTAAAAAAGACTAAAGGGATTATAATAGTCCTATCCATGTCCTTTTCTCCGACTGTGAGCGACGAATTCAGAGGCTTTGGTTCAGATTGGAGATGGTGTTGTAGGAAAAGTGGTGGTCGTTTAAGACCACGATGACACGGTTGTGCTTGGTAACTACCTTGTGGAGTTCGTTGCATAGAGGGAAGACCTTCATTTGCTCTTCATAATGGCTTTCATATCACTCCAACGAAGTGTGACACTATGAGTAATTCAGTACGTTGAGTTCACTTGAAGAATTCTCTGGCGGATGCTGTTCCTACTATTACTGACATGGTTTGTCTTTCAAAGGCAGTTGGTGGGTGGTTTTTGTTACTAAGCCCCAAGAAATGGGAACAAGTTGGCCCATGCATAAGCTAATCTCTAGTGTTGGTCCATTAGATTATAGGTGTTGGGCTGATTCAAGCGGCTTTTGATGCCATCTTCGGTACTTGCAGACTAGAACTATAAAAGTTCCACCAATTTCCCCTCGAATAACAAAAATCCACCAACAATGCGATGATTTTCACTCAAGCCCTCAACTTATCTAAATCAATCCATGAAGTGATACATATGACAATCTAAATCAATCCATGAAGTGATACATATGACACCAAAGTTAGCGAACCCAAAAAGCTGCTTATATATCAACAACCATGAGAAGAGGAGCAAATTCAGTTCTACCCAAGAATTTTCACAACTCTGTTCTAGTTAAAGCTTGTCTTTTCCATTTGTTGTACTTTTCCATAGACCATGGATCACATACTTACATGTCAAGCTATTTGGCAAGAAACCTACTTTCTGCATTTTATCCTGCAAATCCAACAACTTGGCCACATTGCCATCCTCACTGAAAAGTTTGGCAAGTGCGTTATAACTCTGAGAGTCGAAAACTTGAAATTCCTTGGCAAAGAATCCCAGCAATGATTCAGCTTTAGCAGCATTACTTTCTCGGCAATATCCATTTACTAATGCCCTGCACATTACAGGGTCCGGTGATAAACCAGATTTAGCCATTTCTTTCAGTAAGGATTCACCTTCTGTAGTTCTATTCATTCGACACAAGCAGCCTATGAGAGCTCTATATGTGACAAGATTGGGTTTAATGTCGATATGTAACATATTATCCTTTAAAACTAGTGCCTCTGCCATATAATCGAATTTGCATAGAGACTCAATAAGCTCATTATAGATAATTATATCAGGTACATAACCATCCTCAGAAATTCTTTCCAAAAGACTCTTAGCAGCAAATGGGTGATTTGCTCGACATAATGCAACCATCAGATGGTCGTAAATATCATGAGAAATAGAGACTCCAAATCTCTGAAGCTCTACAACCAAATTCAAAGCAGAGAGCAACTTACCTTCTTTCTGATATCCATCAACGAGTAGCCTACAAGTGAACCTGTCTGGGAGGGTTCCATTCCCGATCATCTCGTGCAATAGTGACCTGCACTCTTGCATCTTTCCCTCACTGCAGTAACCACTAATAAGAGTATTATATGTTACGTTGTCCGGATCCAACCCTCTATGGACCATTCTGTGGAAAAGCTGATGAGCCTCTCTCACTCTCCCCTGTCTACACAGCCCGTTCATCAAAGCCGTATAGGAAACCAAATCCGGAATCACATTCCTCCTATACATGATCTTGTACAAGTAAAATGCATCATCCAGCCTTCCTTTTCTGCAGTAGCTATTAATTAGTGTGTTATATGTAACCACATCAGGATCAAAGCCTTCTTCTTCCATCTTCTCTATAAAAGCATTCACTTTATCCACATCCCCATCTTTGCACAAGACATGAATCAAAATATTAAAAGTATAAGCATTTGGGTGTACTCCAATTCTCCCCATTTCTTCATAAACATGCCAACACCGGTCAATATAATTCAATCTCGCCAAGCCATTCAAAAGACAATTACAGGAAACCACATTGGGAAAAAAACCAATCTCTACCATGTTCTTAAAAGCACTAAAACCTTCTAGAATCATACCTGCTTTTACATAAGCCTTTACGAGCATATCAAAGATGACCGGGTCCCAGTTACAATCTTCCGTACACAAGACCAACGTTTGAAAAATGTCTTCTTCTGTCGAAACATCTTTAGCTGTCACTATCAATTCAGATAACAATCCCATGGCAGGAGAGAATTTTCGAGACCAAGCCAAAATATGAAGAATAAAGCAATAGTTCTGACTGGTGGGGTTGATTCCCAGATCATTTTTAACCCAATTGAAGAATATAAGAGCTGAAGAATAATCAGATTGGCATCTCAACAACACCCTTGAAATTTCATGGCTACCCAGATGAGGAAGAAGCCCCTTTATGCTATTTTGGAGTAGTGAAAGACTGTTGTTTTCTTGCCTGAGGCTTGAGCATATGAGATCGACGATTTTGGTGGGGTTTTGGGGCGGAGGAAGAAGATGGTAAAGCGGGTTTAAACCTGATTTGGAGTCTGGATCCGGGATCGTTAGTAGAGATGAAGAAGAGCAGGAACTAGAGGAAGAGAAACTCGATTTCAGTAATGAATTCACGTTGTTTGGAGGGGACTCTGCGATACCCGCTAAGCGGGTTGATATATTTCGGATTCGGAATATGGAATGGATTGATGAAGCTCGCTTCATCAGTGCAACAAGGATCGAAAACTCGGAGAGACTGAAACAGAGAGCTGACGACGCCAAAGGAAGAGGTAGACTCTGACAGAAATTTGTGGTTCTTCAAAGTTCAAAGTTCAGAAAATTTCACTTGCAAACGACACATCATTTAATTTGTGAAGTATGCTGTCGTTTAGTATAAACGACATGTCATTATTGACGTTCATTATGTCGTTTTATATTTGAATGACATGTCGCTTAATATTCACACATATATGATATAGGTACACATTACACTCTTTCTTTACCACAATACGTCATAGGCTCTTTAGTCTATACACGTCGTTTTCTACTTTTGTGTTGGTTAAGTCGAAATTGAAATGTCGAATTGAAATGTTTCATTCTTTTTTTCTTTTCCCTCTTTTTTATTTTCACTTTATGTTTTTCCTTTTCTTTTCTGTTTTAAATTCAGCTGTCATGTATACACTTGGAAAGACAAGTCTGTGTTTAGGAAGTTTGTTCTCGTCCTGGAACGACATGCCGTTTTCCTTTTTAAGGCCGTTATTATCGTTAAACAATTTGATCGTTATTATTCGTTAAACAGCTTTATAATCAAACCCCCCCGCACCTTTGAAAACAGAGAGTTTGCTCATTGCTGACATCAAAATGTAACTACGACATGCCGTTTTACGATACAGGAGAAAAATACAAATAATCCTAGAAAGTGTGCAGCGATGAAGAAAGAATTATTTTGCCAGGGCAATTTGATCCCCTCCGTATAGAAGTACGGAGAAAAGACGCAACGATACTTGAGGCATGTAACTAAAAGAGAAAAGTAGTTGGCGTTGTATACAAAATAATTAGCATTCTCGTTAAACACCTACAAAATTAGCGGTTAACATTTCTAGACGAGAATTGTATATCAACCAACAATCATGTTGGCGAGCTTAAGCTGCTTTTCGAGAGGCAAGTAGTCTTTCAAAGACACGCAAGTATGGTGCATAACACGCAACAGAAAACCAGCCATTTCATCCTCACTTTCATCAATAGGTTGTGGCTGTATGTCAGCCGTATCCTCACCTCGGGAAATATGTGTTGCCCAGTTATAAATGCGCTCAGTCGAAGCCAAAAGACTCGAAACAACAGAATCTGCGATAATTCTCCAACTGGATTCTGATAAAAGAGAACTAAGAGTAACCGGTAAATCGCTCAGCACTGTCTGTCTATCAAGAATCAGAAGAGGCATGTATTTGCTGCAGCAACCGGATAGCAGACCTAGAAACTGCAGTGCCTGTAGGAGAATAAAGGAAATAAAAAACATCATAGACGTGTATATTCCATATATTTGGCATGTAAACAGGAATCTGATAAAATTTTTAAAGACAGCAGGCTTCAACATGGTATGGTTACGCCTTCCGATCAATCAGTATCAAGGCAAAGGAGCGTTAAATGTATTATATTTTACAAAATTTGACATTAAGATTTGAGAGAAATTGAAAGCAGTTTTTAACGTCAGCAAGAAAAGGAAATCTACACAAGTGCCTACCGTGGAAGGATAACCTGAAACACAGCTGATTTCTACTGCATCAATGAGCCACTGTCTTTTGACACTTCCCTCCTCATTTTGCAAAGCAGCTACAACTTCAGTGAGCACATCCCATATACCTGAAAATGTATTTTGTTACGGCACTTGAAGCAATTCTCTTCGCAATTCCTCCATATGAGATAGGTAACTTCTATTTCATAACAAAGTTGCGCAAGCAAATATTTCGGCCCGGCAGTACTCATCAATTAGAAACTAATTATATATACACAAACATATACTATATATCTGTATATATGAATGTTCATTTCAAGCCCAGCAGTACTTATCAATTAAAAACTAATTATATATCTATTAAAAATAAGGAAAATTGATCAAAGAATTGTAATAATAGATAGTTTATTAAAAAACAAAAAACACTAACCATGACATTTATAGTTCAATAGGCGAGCTTTTAGTCTCCCCAACTCGGTGGATGCCAAGCAACCAATTTTAGTTAGCCTAGCTTTGGCTTGAATCTTTTTTAGGCCCACAATAAACTGATCACCTTTCTGTAGCATGTCTTCTTGGGACACCTAGTAGATAAAAAGGTTTAAATTATAAGACCTGCACCTTAATGAACTCAAAAATATTTAAATATCATAAGCTGAAAAAATCAATAAACAAGAACTTCTACGTGGTCCATATACCATATAGCAATACCGTAACAAAAGGGAAATATGATGATACATTTGGAAAGTATAACAGGGCAAAAGACTGCTAATCATACGAAATGATATTATTAGCATATTTGCAAAGCATCGAACAGAAAGAATTTACAAAAAGAGATATGCTCGAACAGAAATGGAAAAATCAAAATAAGGCCTTGTACCTCCAGGAAATTCAATATCCAACTCCGCCGAGCCTTTGCTAAGCATCTAACTGCCTCAGACCACTCCTCCTTATAGTTCACCTGACCCACCTCGATAATGACATCAGATTGCAATGGAGGTAACAAGGAAAAGAGCATCTCCATGGACTTCTCAATGTGAGATACATACTCTAAAGAGTCAATTGAAGCTTCATCTAAACACTGAGAAAGACCCTTCCAGTAAGAATTTCTTACAATGCTTTTCTGATCTGTGTTGTATACATTGTTTGAAGAAATTGAAGACAGGTACATAGTCACATCATCAAATAATTTCTCAAGCCTGGAACCCGAGAATACTTTTATAAGGTCAGCAAGATGAATGAGCAGATGAGATTGCAGATTCAGCTCAAGTGTTCTGAACCTTGACAGATCAGATACCTCATCAAGGAAATTCAGTAATGGATCAAACTGATTTGCATGAGCTAAAGAGAACGTAATACATTCTTTCCTAAGGGATCCTTTTCCATAAGCTGAATCTGGCTCTAGCAACTCTGCAACCTGAGCCTCATATCTCATGCAGCGTCTAATAATTGCTCCCCAATCCAAACTTGGCAACCTAGGAGCTTGAGAAAGGCAGCGCAAAACTGTTATAACTGTGCTGATGTGTGGAGTGCTACCTGTCTTGACTTACAAATACAAGAAATTAGGATCACACATAACATGAATTTTCACAAAAAACGTATTTGTTATTTTGCAGAACTTTTTTTGCACCAGAAAGAGGTTTATGTTTAAAACCATTAAGTATCAGGATTTTTAAAAAAACTTGATTTCTGGACTACAAGTGCATATGGGTCATTCCACATAAATCTTGCACCAATCAATCAGCCAAAAAGTAACAGGGATATAAAAACCCACACAATAGCCTTCTATCTTATTATGCAGACATACTGTAAGAGAAAAAACACACCAGAGAATAACTTGGATCAACAGACTTACCCCAGAAAGGTCGAGATGCATTAGCCACAAAGAAAGCTTCATAACTGCACTATCATCAGAAAAATTTTGGGAGGACTTTAAACTAGCTATTTCCATGCTACTACCAATGTCAAGATTCAGAAGTTCCTTGGACAATAAATGAGTTCGCAGAAAAGAAACTGCCCATGCTGCATATTGTTGCAGTTGATGGTCATCAGAACTCTGTGCAATAAGAAATATTTCTTGCATCAATGATGTCAAATGCGGCTCGCAGACAGGACTTGAAAGTAGAGGACCAAGGAGATGGTTAGACACCTGTTTCGTGAAGACAATAATTTCTAACCATCAATTTAAATAAATAAATAAATAAGAAGAAGAAGAAGAAGAAGAGAAAAACACATAACAAACAAAAGAAATAAGCCCAGTAAGACAGCATAGTAAATGACCTTCTTTTCGTAACTGGTGTGCAACAACGCGGTTCGAGGATGTATCTGAAAGAAGGTTCCAGCATCTGCCCCCATCGCATTAACAACTCCAAGCAACCCACCCAGGTGGACCAAAGGAGGATAGGGATTAGAGTAACACTTTCTGAAAAAGTCCAGCAGAACTTTTACAGATTGAAATTCAATAAAGTGAACCCCTTCATTCAATACGCAGGAAACAAGGGTTCCTGCACCTATGCAAGACGCCATCACCAAGCTCTGGTGGAAAATGCCCGATCTTTTGACGGACAGTAACTCTGAAATGAGTTCTCTATATCCATCAATTAGTTGATCTACTTCATTTACATCCATCAGTTCCACCCTCAGGAGGAAAGCCACTATAGAGGGAAGTGCTAGACAAGATCCTACTGATAGAAGTGTGTCAGAGCCCTCAGAGTAAGAACCAGAATACTCAACCAGTGAATTTACATGTGGAATCCATGACATAATTAAGCTCTTTATCTTGAGGACAGCATCATGCAATCCAGCCCTGTACACAGCACCAATTGAGCTTGCAAAACCAAGGACAACTCCAGAAACACCCCATATATCTTCGTCCAAGTCATCATAGTTCTCAGGAGAGAGTTCAGCATTCAAATTTGTATCAAAACCGTATGTACTTGGTGGAAAATATGCAGAAAGACTTTCCATAATATTAGATGAATATTGAGTGAACTGACATATTATGAGCAATAAGGTGCTAACTATCTTTCCTAGTAAGTCCACTTCTGACAACTTGTCTGGTTCTTCATCCAAGTCAGAGTTATCAGCCGCTTCAACCCTGGTAAGAAGATCTTGGCATGCAAAGCCCAACCCAACCCCACAAGCTCCTTTCACAAGGGTGCTTTTGCAATTACACAAAACCTGAAATCACATACAAGTAAGAAACATGGACTTGACAGTTTCAACAGATCATCTTACTTCGCATCTATCTGACTAGTATAGTTCTTTTGCAGTGTGAGATGAAATATGAGTGAACAATTTGGGAGAAAAAGGAAAGGCAAAAAGAAAAGAAAAGAAAAGAAAAGAAACGAAGTGACTTCTTAAGAAATGGGGGACGAAGAAATTTTCAACTGTCAAAGGTTGTATGGTATTGACAAAACCAACAAAAGAATTGAAATACACTTCTATAAGAAGTTTAATGAAATGATTAAAACATGCTGGCAAGTATGAGTATTGAACTTATTAAATATACGATTTCATACAGGGAAAAAGAATATCCCAAGCATTATTAAACAAACTAATAACAGAAAGAACATCAAAGTAGACCCATATACCTCAAGCAGTCCATTTATGTTCTGAAATTTCTGCTTATGATCAGTTACATGAAGGCAACTTGAGATTAAACCAAGAGAAATTGCAGCTGACCATTGGCGGTGCTCATGTTCATGCTGGAACAACCAACTCAATAGGAACTTAGATGCAGCTGATTTGACAGTATGGACAGATGGAGGCAAGACCTAACAAAAGATCAATGATTCAATCAAAATCTGGCAACCAGGCCTCAGTCCCTATTGATCCAAATAAAAAGTGAATGGAATGGAGTCTCAGTAAAGGCCATTGAGCTTTTGATTGCGTCGGTTGAAGCATCTATTCCCAATTATACTTTTCGAAGCAATTACTTTTCCAACTAAGTTAAAGCCTAGGGAAAAATGTAAAACCACATAAGAAAATCGTACCGCACAAAGTGCACCAATGGCAAGAGCAATGTTTTCAGAAGATCTAGGGATAGCATCTTTTGATATGTGTATCATTCTCTGCATGATGAAAAGGAGGGGAAAGAACGGAAAAGAGTAACATTAATTTTGACAAATAATTTTTTCGATAAGTTGGCGAAGAATATTTTGCAACTGAATAATTATGAGTATTGTGCAAATGTGGCCAATACAGGCAAACCCAAACGTAAGTTTTTTCATTTCAACAGATATTGAACCTTCAGAATATCATTTGCAGCTTTAGTTGTTTTATCCAAGCTGACTGATGGAGCTTTAGCATCAAAGAAGAAAATATCAGCTCTCAGCCAACGATGCATGAAAGCTTTCCACGACTGCAGTGAAATAAGAGCGACAAAGACATTTCTCGAAAGCTGAAGAGATGCTGCAAATTCCAGAAATGCTTTCTCATATCCAGCATGTACATCACTTGATCCCTAAACATAAACTAATGTTAAGAACGAAAACTGAAGCAAAATCAACATGTTTGGACACAATTATTTACCTTCGATGTCCTTTGGGTATTCATATGTTTAGGAGTAAAGGAAAGGCATAACAGAGCCGCTCCAGCTAATTCTCTAGCATTAGTTCCTTTCCCTGGAGATGAGATTTTCAATTTTGAAACCAAGAAACTACAAGTTGATATGTTGTTCCAGTCGTACAGAGAAATAATACATCAATGTGAGAAGGCAGCTAACATCAGTCCGCCAAACTTATAAATTAATTGATTTAAAAAAAGAAAGCAATCTTTTATGCATAAATTCATAGATGGTAAGTAATCATTTTTGGATATAACATTCATTTCACTTAGATCTTTTACAAGAAAAATAGTTAGATATTACATTCACCCTTTTCGAAACAAGTCCCACTGATTGGTAAACATTCATTTCATACGCCGTATGATAATAATTCAAAGTGATTAACTTACTGATATTAATTACAGTATCTATGATGAAAAGATGGTGGAATTTTCTTTTATTGAAAAGCAAGAAACCTACAACTGGTTTTCTCATGCTTTTTACATTTTGCTGAACAGCTTATCGTAATGTAATGACCAATTATCAGTACCTGAAGAAAAGATCACCTGAGGAAATACATCCAGCAGCTTCTCAATTTTACTTCCTGCAACTCCTTTTTCCTTACGTAGTCGTCTCCGTGTACTGAAGCATACACATGTAAAAGTTTTCAGAATTGGTTTTTACCAAAAAATTTCTTCACCATGTACTAATGGACTAAAGATTATGTATTATTTACATATGCTCATATGTTATGATCTTGACTTGAAGTTCTTCCATGGCCTTTAGTACGTGCAGATTTGTTTCAGAAAACAGAACCTCTCTGTACATTTCCTTGAAATCTGGAATATTTTGCTCAATGAGAGATACCTGGGAAATCATGCATAAAACAAAGGAGAACTCATGACGTAATACCAACAAGAACATAATAAGTTTAACACAAAGCTATCAAACTTAAGAATCATAGGAATACAGTCCACTCATGCAAAGCTTATGTTCGTTAATACTGGGAAAAAGCATAAAGGCGATACATAATATCGCAATATTTACCTCGTATTGGGCTAAGGCCTCTAGAGCAGAGATTCTTGCCTTTTCCCACTGAAATTCCTTATCAGGGAAAGTAGAGGTACCAATACCCCACAAAATTTGCAAAACCTTCTGCGAAGCTTCTGGATATGCTTCAGCATCCATTGCACCCCATCTTAGAAGAAGGCAAATGCTGCCAATAAGCATAACCAAGTCATACTAAGTGTTCTCAAATAAATAGGGTGATAAATATTGTTGTAGGAATATCTAAGATTATTATTATTACTTTTTTTTTTGTGGGTGAAATGAACAAGATAGAACCAAAAATAAAAAAAACCTTGAAGCAACCATTATATTCAAATTAAGAAAAATATATTCAGGACAATAATGTGTCTTAGGTACAAAAGCTATGAATTCCTACTGAGTTAGTCCGACCGCCTCTACGTTCTATAGAAGTGATAACATATGGTAAATGAGGTAGTCATATGTACCCAGTCTAGAGTTACACTTTGAACCTATAAATGTTACCTGCGTGCAAGAATTGAATTTCTGGAGTAGTCTAGCACATGCTTTGAAATGACATCCCAGGCAGTATAAAAATCTAAACAACAGAATGTAAAAAGGATCAGCACAACACTCTATATTTCAAAACTAAGTTATCTTAGTTCATTTATTTTGAATTGAAAAGGAATAAAATATAAAATTTGAGATCAACATTGTAGCATCATATAGTAGCTGCCCAACAGCGACACCAAGGCTTTCCCAAGGTTTCGTATTCTGTTACTGTTAATCATTTTGTTATTTCATGCAAAAAAAATGCCAGAATTAAATATTTCAACAGACAATAAGACATATAACCTATAATATTAGGGGGGGAAAAAAGCTTAGAGAAAATTAGATAAGACATATAACCTATAATATTAGGGGGGGAAAAAAGCTTAGAGAAAATTAGACCTCCCTTAAAAAGAAGTACAAGAAGTTCTTTTTTAAAGTTTCTGCTGCATTTAAGGAATAAATAGGAGGACGGAACATGTGTCAAACAAGCATAAACAAAAATAAACAATACATAAGCTCATGGATAATCCAGATTACCAATTACATCAGCTTCACAAAGATGAGCAAGGCTTTGAAAACCAAGAGCTTGGATTATAGGATCCCTGCTCTCAATGCAAGCCTATAGATACAATTGTACAAAGACAAAAAGAATATACCTTAGAATTGTCTACATGGAACAAAATAGAAACAGAACAACTATAAAAATCCATACCGCAACAGACAAAATAAGGTCCACACCCCTATCAGCGTTTTTTCTGCAAACATCCTTAATGGAAGCAGCAATACTGATGCAAATATTTCTCTCAGACTCGAACTCAGTAAAAGCTTTTGGAAGCAATACTCCCTGAATATAAGAAGAAAGGCAAAATCCATTAGAAAATACTAGTCATAGAAACTGAAAGAAGGCAAGTGCACAGCATCAGTTTTAGTTTAGTCAAGTGGCAACTTTGCAGCATCCCTGTAGTTTACCAAGTCCGAGGATTCAGTTTGAAGGAGCATGATAACTGCTACTCAAAAGATGGGATATGAGAGAAAAAAAACAAGAATCTTACTTGCAAACTCCCAAAGGCACGGTCATTCATCTCCCAGGTCTGACAAAGCAAACGAATGGCTGTCGCATATAAGGTTCTGAATATTGCATTAGAGAAATTTCCCAAGATCAAATTAATTATTAAATTATTACAAAGTCAAGAAAAGGACAACGAAGCTTGGAGGATATATTTAGCAATGATGGACAGATCAAATAATTATAAGAAAAAATAAATAACAAGTATAAAATAAGATGAAAGCACATAAGATGATTATCACACAGTACATACGGTTTAGAATCTTTCTGGAGCATTGGCAATATAGTTTGGACGACAAGTGGTATCATCCCAGAATGCGAAGCAAGTGCTGGAAGCATTCCTAGAAGTTTCAGCTACAGAACAATTAAATCGAGAAAATACTAACCACCCAAATCATATAGCCAAGAGGAGAACATGAAATACCCAGCACTAAGTACAAGAAATAAGTCCAGAATATAAGAGAAAAACTTACCAACATATTTTTGCCAGTATCATCTTTCTTACTGAATATGTTATTGTAAAATAAGACTGCTAGCAAAAATTGAGTTCCCATTTTAGGATCCATGATGGCTATGGCGGTCAAAGAATCTACAGCAATACTCCCTAATGACTGATGCATCAACAAAACACCAGCAATGGCAGAGAGTAACAAGGGCATTTCTACAAGAACAAATAGCAGGGAAGACGTGAATTCAATATTAGCTGAATCCTATCACTTTAAAACAATTAAGTCACCAACTATTCCATAATTTCATGTATAGGAACTTGAAGAAAGGAACTCGGTGTCTAAACTTTTTACCAGATACGAAAATTTCTTGAGACGGAGATAGTTGTAGGAAGGACTTTCTTCTATCAACAATCCATAAACAATAATGTCTTAATTGAGAAGCCCAAGATCTTGGTAGATCATGTATTTCTTTGACATCATTTTTACCACTAGAAGCAAGTCTTAAAAAGAAACTGGATGATGAAAACTGATCCTGCAGCAGAACAAAAATGTTCCTTTGAACGTCAATCACAATGATCTTTTTTTTTTTTTTTCCGACAAGAATTATAATGGTCTTTCCTGCCATAGGAAGAAGCTATAACTTCACGTTTGCAAGGACAGAGTTTAGGAATTAGATATTAGAAGTGTTTTTTTTCCCCCCTTTTTTCCAGATACTGACACTTGTAAAGTAAAATAGTACAATTGTTTCCAAAATGCTACAAAGAAAATCATATTGAGAAAGAAAAATATTTCCAGATACTAGTGGAGGGGGGAAGACACCTGACACCACTGATGCTGGAGAAGTCTAAAAATGACAGATCCAGGAGTGCTAATCAACGGAAGTTCCCCTTTCTTTGTTGGTTTATTCTTAGGTGATACAAAAGGTTCTACCAATAGTTTCTCTAACATGATAAGAAAGTCAGTTGCTGCTTTTTTGACAGGTTTAGAAGGAGATGACAGAAGACTGATGATAGGAAATATCAATAAGAGCTCTTCACTCGGAGTACATGATGTCCAGCCAACAACAAATTCTGTAAAGAAAATGAACTGCATAAGCAAAATACAACCAGAAAACTGAAAATAGCATCAAAACAAAGATGAAAATGACTAGGTTTAGGAGACAGACACACAGTTGGAACAAAGCTAACCAGAAAGAACAGAGATAATTTGACACTAAAAGTACTTAAAAGTAACATGAAAATAAGTATTCACTTGAGAAGCAAAGCATAAATATTACAATATAGTTAGTCATTTGGAGTCTAGAATAATATAGAACATGTGACCAAAAGATTCAAATTTGTCAGATGATAAATCTTTAGGAAAATGGAAGTTGAAAGTACATAAAACTAAACTGTCAAGTGAAAAAAAAAATTGTAAATCCAAAGTGCTAATGTATAAGTATACCATTTTCATACTTCCATTTCAAGAGGAAGTGGAGGAGTTTTAATGCAGAAAGTTGTTCATGCTCAAGCTCTGACTGAGTGAGGATAATAAACAGGGATAAAGTAGCTGAAGATAATTTGGGCACATACTGAAACCCAAGATCTTTCTGGACAAACAATAAACGCCTGGAGACTTCAGCAATGGGCTCAATCCAAAAGGTGTACCTATGACATGAACATACAGAAAGAATTGTCTCTAACAGTTCCAAACTGCAAAGTTGAGCCTCGGCAATCAGCTGCCAACAAAGGATTCAAAATTTGATAAATGAAAGAGAACAAAAGCTCGAGGAAGTTTATCCCTAAGTCCCTAGCTTTGAACATGGTAATACATTTGAAGACAGCGCAACACAAGATGAAAAATGATTACATTACAAAGTCTTAAGAACTTACCAGTCCCTCTCCAGCCAAACGTCTAAGCACCACTATATGTGCATCCACCATATGTTCCACAAAATAAATGAAATTCCTAAAACCCTTTTGAAAGAAAAAATAAAATCAAAAAATAATGATTAAAATTTAGTTGAAATGAAAAGATGACGCTAAATTCAACCAGTTCATCCCCCTTCAGCCGTGATGACAGATGTAAAAGAAGCCAACATGGTAATACACAGGTTACAAGTGCACTTACTTCTGAATTCGTGCAAGGAGCATACTTAAGGCCTTCTGTTAACAACTTAAAGACAGGAACGGCCTCCATAGTAAAAGAACAACAAAGCGACGCCATGGACGATATTAAATGCCGTGCAAACATAGAGGATGGAGAACCAGAAAAGGGTATCCTCAAGATCGAATAATGCAAAAAGGGTCTCAAAAAATCACAAATTTCGACCATCCCCAACTGCTTGTTATGTGCCACCAACAGCAAAACTTGCTGCACTAGTTCGGATTGAACCTCGGATCGGCACGAGAGAACCTGCCACCCATTTTAGCATTGCCTCAGTTTACAATTAATCCAAACATCGAGTAATGAGCTGAGGCTACTTGCAGTTCTACCAAATCAGAATTCAAAAAGCGTAATTACTGGAAAAAAGCCAATTCTAAGTCCGGAACTGAACTCCAAATATTAAAATCTAAACTGATAATCAAATTCAGTGCATTCAGTGCAATCGGTTACTCTTACTTTAACAAATGGGTGGTTCTCAGTAGAGCTGAATCTCCATTTGAGACTGTTCTTCTGAAACCCTAGCCGAACAAGGAAGCCCAATCCCTTGACGAAAAGGTCAACAAATCGAGGATCACATCCTTCGAGAGCAGACTGGAGCTCAAGCAACCCACGAGAAACATCAATTCGAGAGTCCACAACCAGGCGGCACAGCTCTCGAACCGACTGGTCCACGACGGCCGATGAGGCGGAGTGTAGGCACTGAGAAATGGCATCTCTTCCGGGTTCGGAGTCGGAGTCCAGATACTTCGGGGCGGATCGAAGCTTCGAGAAGATTGAAATCACGGCGAATTTCTGGAGCGATGGTTGGGGGACTCGGATTTTCTCTAACAAGGGAGTGTACGAGTCCATCGCCATTGGAGCCAGGAGGAAGAAAAAGCTCCCAGATATTCAGCTTTACAGATTACAGTCTTCGAAGTTGGAAAGAAAAAGAGGAAGAAGAAAGCAGTGGCGGTAAAAGCAAAACGATGTCGTACGTCGAGGTTCGAATTTTAGTCGAGTTGCGAATTCGGGCCTGGTGATTATGGGGTATGGGCCAGGTGTGACACAAGGTCGGACCGTCTAGGCCCAGCCCGTATATAGTATTTGAAATTTAGGCTCAATACTCGTTCTTTTGCCATATATTTCATCAATACCCGATTTTTCATGTTAATAGATTTGCACCGGCTTTTTAAGGTATACATTTTGACCATTCTTACTGATCTACAAAGAGAATGAGTCAAAAGATAATGGAGGGTAATAAGAAACAATGTGACAATGTATAGAGAAGGGTCATAATTCATTTTCATATCTTTATATAACAATTAGTTATACATGAAATGTAATGCCTTTATTTTTCTCATTCTTTTTCCTCTCTATTACAGATTAGTAAACAGGCCTTTCATGTATAAAATACGGATGGTTCGTATTTATATAAATATTTACTTACAGTAGACATTTACAATATAAATATATACATGTGATATATACTATAAAATATATACAAATTTTTAAGAGTAATTTTGTACATAAAATGTATACTACAACATACATGAATGCATAAAATACGTGATATATATTACTCCAAAAACTTATATGAATCTATTAACCTTTTTTTAAATTAATAATCACTAAACAAATAATATATATATATTATATGTATTTGTGTACTTTTTTGTGTAATATGCAAGCTCGCTGAGGCTGTATATAAGGGATTGTTTAGGCCTAAATGATTTTAATATAAGTACCTCTTAAAATTACTTCTCTAATATTTTTCATCGTATTAGTAACTGATAGTCACTATGTTAATGACCATATAACTTATTTAGGACCATATATAGATTTGGATATGGAAATGAATAATTTTCCCAAAATGAATTTTTTATTACTACTTTTAGGGATGACCTTTTATAAATAGTTATAAAATTTATGGTATTTTCCTGCGACTTCTTATGAAGACCATACTTCTATGACCACTAACCATAATATTTTGACCAGTTAGAAGTGTAAAGAAATAGGTTACAAGAGGTAATAACGTTTAGCACTTCTTTAAAAGGTTATCCTGAAAATTAGTCCTTAAAAAAAGCAATTTGGATCCCCACAAATCTTAGATTTGTCCATTTACTAATCATAAAACTGTGACTATGCGAAACTACTATTTACAATCCTAAAAAAGTCATTTTAAGATATACTCCTATAGAAGTCATTTTATTCCAAAACACTACTAGTCAAAGAGTGTTCAAAAATAAATTACAACCAATCAAACTGACTGATCCAATTTTATTTTATTTTATTTTTCTGGTAATGAGAATTCAATCCAATTGAAATTGGTTGCTAATTTTCAAAAACTAACTTAGATTGGATTGTTTCCACTTTTGACTATAAAATTAACTAATCCAAACCGATCCAACTCATATAATGATATATTTGGAAAAAAAATATTTTATATTATATGTACACATATATTATATTATTTGTGTGAAGGATATTCTACTTATATTCCAAATCTTTAGATTATTTTGAAGTCCCAAATAATCCAGAATGACCTCATTTATATAATTTCATATTAAAATATATTGAAAAGATTTAAAAACAAATGAAAAGCTCAAAAATTGCTCAAAGTCTAAGTTGATTGGATCTAACCAATCCAAATCGACCTTAGTTGGATTGGATGAAATTTTTCCAAAATCCGATATTTGATTGCACCAGTTGGAATATTTAGGTAAAGTATGTCGCTTTCTTGAACCGATGAACAGTATAGTAAGATAAAGCTAGTAATTCATATTATCGTGCCATGTTCAGGTTGACATGATTATGGTATGACACGATAACATCCTAACTTGATATGACACGATTAATAAACGTGTCAAAAATTTAAACATGAATACAACATGATTAATAAACGTGCAACACGTCATAATATGTGTAACCTAATTAATAAATATGTAATGCATCATATTATGACGTATTTAACATGAGTATTCAGAATTGACACGATTACTCAAATTTAAAACAATTATGCACTAATTAATTCAACTTTACATATATAAGTATATTTATAATTAATCAAAATCACATTTAAAATATTAAAAATATTAATAAATATGTCATGTTAGTGTCGTTGTTGACACGACACGAAAACGACATGTTTAGTTAAATGTGTTACATGGGTCATTTTGAGTTAAGCAGTTTGATCCAAAACTAATCCGTTTATTATTTTTGTTATACATATTAATCAAAAAATTTGACACGAGAATTAAATTGACACCCAAAACTATTTATTTCGTGTCGTTTAGTGTAGAAAATTGCCGACACTGAGTCAGCTCCATTTTCCTGTACATCATGTCCCACAGGCCGGTCTGGGCCCTAAAGATATTATGGGCTGGGATAAGATGGGCCGCCCACTGCAGAAAACATGGGGTTGGGCCTGAGCTCTGAGCCCGTTTGTGTAACCTAGGACATACGACACTATTAACGGCAAAATCCACCGCAGCGGCCATGTCACCATGAATGAAAGTCCAAAATTTATTTAAAAAAAAAAAAAAAAGGCAGAAGGAGGAGGAAAAGAAAGATTTGGACAAAATTAAAGTTAATCCTTCTATTGTTTGCGGTCTCTAATAAGAATCTCCAGAATCTATCGCTAGGGATGACGATGTCGCTGACGGAGCTAGACGACGATACAGTGCGTAGCATGGCCATTGGAGCCGTTTTTGCAGATTTTGTAAGCTTACTCAATTCAACCTCTAGTCCCTTTTCCATGGCCGAAACAATTTACATTAATCTTTAGGCGATTTTCCCCGTATTTCTGGTTAATTGTCGATTGAAATTTAAATCTTTGAATTATTGTAGAGAAGAAAAAGAAAAATGGATCGTCTCTAAGTTTTCGGGGGTAGTCAGGTTTGCATGGATTTGGCGTTTTGAAATTAAGAGCTTTTAGTTAGTTTCTAATGGTTTTGTAAAAGCTTTATTCACCCAAATTGCTTAACTTTAGCTGTTCATATAGTGTTTTCTTGGTCACGACAAGCCTTGTCAAAGGGATTCAATTATTTTGCATTTTTCACACCACCCTGTTGTGTTTTTTTTTTTTTTTTTTTTTTTTTTTTTTTTTTTTTTTTTCCTTTTATTTTTTTTTTTTTTTTTTTTTTTTTTTTTTTTTTTTTTTTTTGAGATTTAACGTTTTTTTTTGATCCAATATTCAGGGAGGGAAAATTAATTCTGTCGATTTTCATCGTAAGGATGATATACTAGTCACTGCTAGCGATGATGATTCGGTGCGGTTATATGATATTGCAAATGCCAAGTGAGTTTTGTTCTTGTTCGAAAATGTGTTTGGAATTTTTGTAAACAATTGTACTTGTATCTTTTCATTTCGATTTTTTTTTCATGTTAATTTAGTTTAAAGATGCAGCTTCGAAGTGAATGCTAACGTTTATTCTTGTTATGAATTCAAGGTTGCTTAAGACCACATTTCATAAGAAACATGGGGCGGATCGAATATGCTTTACCCATCACCCAAGCTCTGTTATCTGTTCATCGAGATATAATTTGGATAATAGCGGAGGTTAGTTTCCTTTGGAATTTGTATACGTGATGAATCCAGTGGCTGTATGTGAAAATTGATGGTAACTGTTTGTTTCGCAGAATTCCTCCGGTATCTGTCAATGTATGATAATCGATGTCTACGCTACTTTAAGGGGCACAAAGAGAGGTTAGGATTCTATTTTTATGTACTTGATTATTAACAGAGGGATTGGAGTTGATCTTTTTGTGATCTTTATATTGAAGGGACATGCTTATGATAAGTATGGTAAGATTTTGGCGCTAAAATTTGTATCTTTTAGGTGCAATGCATTAAAGAACAATAGGAATTAAGACCTGAAAATAGCCACTAGCTTGCAAGCATTCTGAGTTTAATAAGCTAATCAAGATCTGTCTTTCCTTTTAATTTCTTCGTAGTACTCTCTGTCCCTCTTAAAAATTAGAGAGTCTCGCAAGTTACAGGTATTAGTGCATTTTTATAATCTTTCCAAGTCGTGCTGATCAATTTCAATTATTTTGCTGCTGTAGAATCGTGTCCCTCTGTATGTCTCCGGTTAATGACAGTTTCATGTCTGGTTCATTGGACCACAGCGTCAGAATATGGGATCTTCGTGTGAATGCCTGCCAGGTCTGTTTTCTACATTTTACACTTTTTTCCATTTCTTGAATTTAATGAAGATAGCTGATGTATATAAGACTTGGAAGAATGAGATACACTAAGAAAATCACTTCCAGAGACAACATGCTGGTTTATACTTACAGAAGTGGAGCTTTTGCTACACTAGCTTGGAATTCTGTAACCTTTCATTATTCTGTTGCAAGTTAACCTGTGCTTGACTTTGTTGATCTGTGTGTATGTTTGAGGCATGATTGCAATGTATGCTTATTGTTGTAGTTTTCAGGGAATTTTACATCTACGTGGTAGACCAACAGTTGCCTACGACCAACAAGGCCTTGTGTTTGCCGTGGCAATGGAAGGGGGTGCTATTAAATTGTTTGATTCACGTTCCTATGACAAGGTTCATGGCTATGAAGCATTTTCTCTGTCTTTATCAGTTTTTATCGTTCATGTCATTGATCTTACAAAATATTTCAAAATCAGGGTCCTTTTGATACGTTTCTAGTTGGTGGAGATACGGCTGAGGTCTGTGACATCAAATTTAGCAATGACGGCAAATCAATGCTCTTGACAACCACAAACAACAACATCTATGTTCTTGATGCGTATGGAGGAGAGAAGGTGACTTTTCCTGCTTAAAAATTACTCTTACGTCCTAATCACATAGGCAATTTCTTATATAATTGTATGATAATTACATGAGCACATATTTGTAAAACATCAGTGATGTCTTACAAAGAAAATTTAGGAAAACACGAATTCCATTCTTGCATAATGACTTGCAGATATCTAAGTCTATTAAGGATATGCATTAACCAGTTTGAACTTTGCTTTACACAGCGTTGTGGGTACAGTTTGGAACCCTCTCCCAATACAAATATAGAGGCAACGTTTACCCCGGATGGCCAGTATGTGGTGTCAGGTATGTAATGTTTACTCTCTTATCTGTTCCGATATCACACCATGTTATCATGTATATTTGAGCATTAGTAAGGAGCTTTTCTGGAATTATGGAATTCGTTTAATCTTATGTATGCAATCCTTTAATCCAGGCATAATTACCATTTGCTTGAAAGGCATGCTTACTTTTGTCTCCTCTCTTTTCACATGGCATTCTTAAATTAATTATCCTTCTGCAACTTTTGGGATTTTAGCCAAGTCTGATTCATCTTTCTTGAAGGCTCAGGAGATGGAACTTTGCATGCATGGAGCGTCAACACAAAAAATGAGGTACCAATCTATCCCTAATCCTGTCTGAGAGCAAGTTTCTCGATGGTAGTCGATCTGTATTCTTGGCTCTGGACTCTCCTACTTCTTATGGACTGTCCTATTTCTTATCAAAAGAAGTCTAGCACATATAACTTCACCCCATGACCTTACTTCCGTAGCTGTTAGTGTCCCCGAAATATGTTTTGGATGGAATGTGAAATAAGCTTCAAATTCATCAAATACAAGAAACGGATTCCCACAATCTTGGACTTCCTAACTATCAGAAGGGGGAGAATTTCTATAAAAGCAAGTTCTAATTCATCTACAAACTGGTATATCAACAGGTGGCGAGCTGGAATAGTCACATCGGAGTGGCATCGTGCTTGAAGTGGGCACCTCGCAGGATCATGTTCGTGGCTGCTGCATCCAATGTTCTGACGTTTTGGATTCCACACAACTCAAATGCGGATACTGATCCAATGGACACTGAAACTGAGACTCATGCTGAACACCTTTCTCAATGAAACCTCGTTTTCTTTTTTCTGTTTTTGGGGGTTCAATCGAGCACCTTCTGTACAACATTTTGATCTTAAATATCTAGATGATCTCCATAATTGTAGAGATTGGCCATAGCTTAGTTCATCAATGAAAGTGTAAGATTAGAGGAACGACTCATGCTTGTCTCGACTTGATAATACTTGCAAGTCGGCCGAAGTAACTCATGACCGCACCTCCCCCCAACCTTTTTTCGTTCCTTTTTATTTACTTCCCTAAAACCGACATATTTATGCTCGTCTCATTCCCCGAACTAAATTTCTCTTTTGGTGGGCTAATATTTTTGCTTTTAAACTGATTCTTTGGATATCGAGATAAACAAGCGTAAATGCAAATATCATTTAAGTTTTGGCCCCCCCCCCTCGTTTCCCTTTTCTGTTTTTTTTTTTTTTCTTTTTATTTTTGTACATAGATTCATCTCTAGATTCATCTCATTACAAATACGTTGTTACCTATGTATGTTCATTTCTTCTTTTCAGGGGTAGATCTCTGTTCTCTGAGATATATCCAGCACCGATTCATACATAATTTAAGTGTCTAAGGACATAGGTAGAGATGTATAGAAATCAACAATCATACAAAAGGGCATACTAAATTAATAACACATTCTCTAATACCAGCATTCTACTGGTAGCCGAGGAGTACAATAGACCAAATTCTCGACCACCTTAAATTCTGAGAAAAAAAATGTAAAATTAGAACACTCAAACAGACCCTTCTACAAACACAGAAACAGACACAAACTAAACACAGTAAAAAACCGAGCATTAACATTTTATGTAAGAAAAACAAAAACAAAACCATGCAAGTCCCACATTATTCCCCTTGCCATGCCTAGATACACCCCATTTGAATAGCTCAAATCCTCTTCCCTTCCTGGGTCTTGCTCTGTATGTCCTGGCCCACTTCCTTGGTCTTCTGGCCCGCATAAGCCGCCGCATCCTGCGCGCGCCTCTTCGCGAAGTCCAGCTGTTCCGGCACTGAGGCCCGTCGGAAGTAGTTAAAGACCCAAGAGAGAGAAGAAAGCCCAGTGACCCCAAAAGCCCCAGAAGTGAGAAAGCCCATTACAGCAAGCCCAATTGTAAGTGCAGCCGGGACGAGAACTGGGCTAAAGAGAAGGAAAACTGGGGTGCTTACAACTAGCCCAAGAACGGTCCCCATGAGTGTCAAACCAGCTAGAGCCAAGAGGGTCCCACCGACTGGAAGAAGGGCCAGAACAAGGAGAACTTTTCCAGTAGATGGGCCAGGTTGTTGACCATAACCCTTACCAACACCAAACTGAGGATGGACTTGGAGCTGGTGAGATTGAGGACGGTCAGCCATTTTTGGTTGAATGAATTAGGCTGAAGTCTAGGGTTGCTTGGGTGGTGAGAAAATATGGGTGAGAAACTGAGAGTAAAATATGTGAGAAAGAGGTGATGAGGTGGTGTTATATAATGGGGGTGAAGAGTACTCGGTTGTGACACGTATGTGTGAGATGGTGAGTAGGGAGTTTGCATGAGAAACAAGTTTCAGTATGGCTCTCGGGAACTTAACCCAAAAAAGAACAAAATAAAATGAAAAAAGAAACAGGGAAATAAATTGGAGAAAATGAGGTGGCTTTCTGGGAAGGAATCTTTTTTATGTTTTGTTGCCACATTTCGTTTGTGTTTCTGTAAAATTGTTGTGTTGTGCTTTTCACCGAGGAGCAGATGTTGGAGTTGAGCTCTTTCTAACGGGCGTGGTTTCTACACAATAGAATTGCTTTTATTTATTATTAAATTATTTCAAGTCATGCCCTTTGGCAGTTCCTAAGTTTAAAACCATTGGTTCGGAATTCGGATCTTTGAATATATGGGCAGAAATTGATTTTCAGTATTTTGATGTTGGTTGGATTCATTTCAATTGGAACTCGCACGCTCATCTAGATATGACGAATGGGTCTCACCGCCCGGCACGATGACATGATACTAGACCAAGAACGGGCCGGTACATGCTGGTCCATCTTGGTCCAGTCCGACCCGTCTAGGAGCCAAGTGGACCAATGGGCTGGACTGTGCTCCATTTTTTATTGAGAAAATTAGACATTATACGGTAATTTAGAAAAAAATTTGAAAAATACGGTAGTTTAATGCTTTTAAAGGTACAGTATGATTTTTATTAGACAAATACCATTTTTTAAAAACTATTTAGAAAAATGCTATTTTTAAAAATAGTAACTAGTTTTTGGTAACCAGTTTCTAACCAAAAGTATTTATAACTGGTATATAACTGGTAACTAGTAACCAGTAACAAGTTTCCAGAAACCGGTAACCAGTAATTATTTTTAAAAATGGTATTTTTCTAAATATTTTTTAAAAGTGATATTTTTCTAATAAAAATGTACGAAAATTGGAAAAAAGCCTGAGTTTCGTATTTTTGTAATTCTTTTAGTTTTTTATAGGTAAAAGTAATAGAAACTTTTTTTATTTTCTTGAGTCAGGCCAATTCAGCCCATTCACCTAGTCAAGCCTACGTTGGGTAGGTCAGGCCATCTGCCTAGTCAAACCTGCGTTAGGTGAGCCAGGCCGAGTCACTTGGCCCACTCATTTTGCCATCTCTAGGCGTGAGTACAGCGGCCTATAAAACACAACATTATATGCTTAAAAAATATTTTTACTTAATAATCTTAAATGACTGTTTTTATAATTTATAAATAATAAAATATATAATTCTAATAATTATTACTAGATAGGTTATATGCTACTTATCAATTAACAATGACTATTAGTTCTAATTTAGGTTTCTTGTGCCTAGTATGATATGGGCATAACACAAGCACAAAAATTTTTAAGCCTGGGCCAATGTGAAACGATGTTTTTTTGGTTTTGCATTGTGCTACAAGTAGGTTTACTATTCATGGCATAGTCCAATATGAAATTTTGATTTCCTAACTCAAAAGTAAATTTTTCATTATATTTTGACATATCACTTAATGGAAAGTTGAAACAGTTAAAAGGTTATAAATTAACTAACTTTTATGAAACAGTTGACTTCTATAAATGCCCTTACTTTTAAATTAGTGTGTCAAAATCTAATTGAGAGAAAGAACAATAAAGAAATCTAGACATTTTGCTTCAGTAAATTGGAGAGAAAAATCAGGCCGTGCGGCTAAGCTTTTACTTTTATCCTTAATGATATATCTTTCGTTTTATAACCGTTTTGAACGAGAACTTGCAAAGTTGTCCTTAATTTTCTTGTAACGGGTTGAATTTTGTTAATTTAGTTAAAATGTTATCTACAAACTAACTGGTTGAGGCTAATCTACTGGTTTATTGAGTTTTCTCAACTGAATCGTAAAAACTGAAGTACTTTGATACATGTTTAGTTACATCATATGACATAAAATTTAGATTTTGGAAGTGTTAATTAGAAAAGTTCCCCTAAATTCGATACTTGAACCCGTTTAGAACGGATCCAGCTTTGGAACGGCAGCTTATGTGTCGTGTTGTGCGGACTGCCGACTCCTTGAGTATGGATGCATATGGCCATGGGCAATGTGTGTTGCACCCTGTTGGGTTTGGAGTTTGGGCCCATTAACAGTGGCATAGAAGGGGATGCGGCCCAGAAGCAATGCTGGGCTTGAGAAAAAGACATTGGTAGGACTAATTTGGGCCAAAATGACTTTTTTGTACTTTTTTTTTTTTAAAAAATAACATTTTTAGGAGTATCAATGACTTCTTGGCCATAGGTCAAAAGCTTCTTAATTATGAAAAACTATTATTTAAAACTTTTTCGTAGTTAAGAAGTTCTTGACCATAAGTCAAGACCACCTTGACACTCTTAAAATTATTATTTTTGAAAAAATGCATAAAAAAATCATTTCGGCCGAAATTAGTCCTATCTATGTCCTTTTCTCGCTGGGCTTTGGATGCAGGTCACTCATGGTATCCCACATCAGTATAGCTTAGTCTATCTATATCTAGACTCTCATGCATGAAAGTTGATGGAATGGTATAGATATCCTCAGCTATGATAGAATCATAAAATGATTTAGTGGATTATAAAAAATTATTTACGTCAAATGTATCTTTTCCTCTTTTTGCTTTGTGTACATCTCTGTTATCTTGAGCATTATTGTAGGATATAAATTTTCCTATTTTATTACCTTGATTATAGAAGTAGATTGATGATCTGATTGATCTCATTTATGATACAATGTGTATTTAAGTCCATGTACCATTGATAGTGAAATAATAAAAAAACATTCCCAGAAATTGCCTCGTTTATGGTACCAGAGCATCCTTGCCACTGAGCAAGATGATCCTGACGTCCTCACTCACCTTCCTTTCTTTCCTTACCCAACCAAACCACAACTTCTTTTCATTATCTTGCAATGTTGCTCACTGAATCCACTGATTTCACAAATTCTAGTCCTATTGTTATCAATACTAGAAACAATAATGGTAACAGACAAAACACAAACCTGATACCTCTCAATGCCTCTTTCCAAATTCCATTCAAACTCAGCAGAGGCGGAAACTATGCTTCGTGGAAAGCTCAAATCACCAATCTTCTTTTGGGGTATGATCTAGTGGAGTATATTAATGGCACGCTACTATGCCCACCAGAGCAAAGCCAGAAAGTAGGTGAGAAAGTCTTGAGACCAAATCCAGAATACAATTTTTGGCTCAGACAGGAATGCTTGGTCTTACTAGCTCTCCAATCCACTGTGAATTGCACAGTCGCACCCCTAATAAACAAATATGCCACCTCTACTGATGCTTGGTCAAAACTTGAGACCAGTTTTGCCAACAAATCAAACACTTGCATGCTCTTTCTATTGTCTACCCTCATGAAAACCACAAAGGGAGGATCTTCTGTGGCTGAGTATATGCAAAAGATCAAAAATGTTATTGATGACCTTGCTATGATTGGCCATCCCCTGAGCAACGAAGAAGCTGTTGTTCATGCCCTAAATGGATTAATTGATGAGTTCGACCAACTATCCACTGCTATACGTGCATGAGACTCTCCTATAACATTTGAAGAGCTCTATGATAAATTACTTGAGCATGAGATGCTTCGAAAGTGTGATGAAAACAAACAGCCAGAGTCACCCATCACTGCCCAGTTTAATTAGAAAATCACTAACAAAAGCAAGGGTTGGCAAGGAAACCAAACTAATAGTAGAGGTTTCATAACCAATCCTACCAACAAAAACCACCACGGAGGCTTCAACGGACAACAAGGAAATCACTCCCTTCAAGGCCATGGATGTGGTATGTTTTCTACTACAAATGGGATTAACAATAATTCGCCTCAATATCAGCAGTCAACACAATATTGGCAGCCCAATTCCTCGAATGGCCAACCAAGAGTGGTGTGCCAACTATGTAAAAAAATTGGTCACACTGCTAAGGTTTGTCGGTCCCGTCCTAAGCCGACTTATCAAAATAATTTTCAACAAAGCTGGCAACAAGCAAACCTCTTGACTAATGATACTGCATCCTCCAACAATTGGTTAGTCGAATTTGGAGCAACTCACCACATTGCCTCCGATCTACAAAACCTATCCATGCATACGGACTATGTCAGTAATGAAGATATTATAGTTGGCGATGGTAATGGTATTCCAATCTCTCGTATTGGTTCCACACAATTAGATTCATCTAATTTCATGTTTACACTCAACAATATTCTATGTGCACCGTTGATTAAGAAAAATTTAATTTCTGTATCTCAGTTTTGTAAACAAAAGGGAACCTCCATTGAATTTTTTCCTAACACTTTTCTTGTGAAGGATTTGAGCACGGGGGCATCCTTAGTCCAAGGCCGGAGTAGAGGAAATTTATACGAGTGGCCATCATCATCCTCATCTACTGTTGCGAAATCTATAACCTTCGCCATCACCACCACATCATCTAAACTATGGCATCGTTGTCTTGGTCAGCCGTCTATCTCTATCCAACAAAAACTTCTTTCTAGTCATTTTATTCCAGTTTCAAAATCATTATCAACCTGTGACTCATGTTTCTATAATAAAAGTCACAAACTATCATTTGGAGTTTCATCTATTTCATGTACTAAACCTCTTGAAATAATTTATACAGATGTTTGGGGTCCTTCTCCTGTCATTTCATTCGATAATTTTTGTTATTATATTGTTTTTGTGGATTATTTCATAAAGTATTCGTAGTTTTATCTATTCAAACAAAAATTTGAAGTTCCAATTATCTTTGAGCGCTATAAAAAATTAGCTGAAAACTTCTTTCAAACTAATATTAAAACAGTTTATTCTGATAGTGGGGGAGAATATCAAAGCTTGGGTCATACTTTATCACAATTTGGGATTCAACACCTAAAATCCCCCCCATATACACCAGAACTTGTTAGTTCTGCTGAAAGAAAACGTCGACGTATCGTAGAAACAGGACTTACACTCTTACATCAATCCTCAGTCCCACTTAAATTTTGGACATTTGCCTTTCACACAGACACATATCTCATAAATTGTATGCCTACATATGTCCTTCAGTTTGACTCCCCATATCATAGACTCTTTCACAAGCACCTAAGTCTCACTAAATTAAGGGTATTCGGTTGCCTATGTTATCCTTGGCTTCGCCCCTATACATCACATAAACTTGAACCACGTTCTCATCCATGTGTCTTTCTTGGATACTCTCTTGTTCACGGTGCATATAAATGTTATGATCCTTCATCTCACAAAATATTCACTTCTCGATATGTAGTGTCTTTAGAAAAAGTATTTCCATTTCAAAATTTTAATTCTATGGACCCACGCTTCAATTCAACCTCTTACCGTAATTGGCTCAGCACTCCAGCTACTCTCTCTCCCACCATTAATCCTAATTCATCTCACAAGTCCACTTCACAATCTAATATTAATGTTGATATATTACCATATTCGTCTTCTAGCTCAATTCTACAAATCACTAATATCCCTGATTCTCTTCCTAGCATTAATAATGATATATTTCCTTAAACATCTTCGTCAACTTTCAATACAAATCAATATGATGGATTTAATCACTCAAAATGTCAATCCGCTCTACCAAGGCCACGTGATGCCTTCATTGCTTCTCCGGATCAGGTAAATGTATTCCTTCCCATATAATTCCTTCCTCCACCACTCCATCAAAACCAACCTCACCGCCCCAAATAGTGACCCGGTCAAAGAATAACATATATAAACCCAAACGTATATTTGACCTTCACACACAAGTTAGCTCACCCCATCTTGAAACTGAACCCACAACAATAACCCATCATTGGCATCAGGCCATGAGTGAAGAATTCGATGCTCTTCAGAAAAATTCTACTTGGACTCTAGTACCTACTCAGTCCACACAAAATATTGTCAGTTGTAAATGGATATTCAGAATAAAAAGGAAACCTGATGGTACCATTGCTCGATACAAAGCTCGTCTTATTGCCAAAGGATTTCATAACGACCAGGAATTGACTTTACTGAAACATTTAGCCCGGTGGTCAAACCTGCTACAGTTCGTCTCATATTAAGCGGACCTATATCTCGTGGTTGGCCTTAGTGCCAATTGGATGTTAATAATGCATTTTTGTAAGGAACTCTCACTGACAATATTTTTATGCAGCAACTTCCCTGTTTTGTCCATTCTCAATATCCCAATCATGTGTGCAACTCCAAAAAGCCTTTTACGGACTTCGTCAAGCTCCGCGTGCATGGTACAATGAACTGCGAGCCTTCCTTCTCAACCACGGATTCTATAACTCTAAGTGTGATACATCATTGTTCATCTGCCATCATCAAGGACATACAATATATTTGCTTGTCTACGTTGATGACATCATTGTCACCGGTAGCTCTTCCTCTTATACTACTGACTTCCTTGCCCATTTGGCTCAACGTTTCTCTTTAAAGGATCTGGGTACCCTAAGCTACTTTTTGGGTGTGGAAGCCACACATACATTAGCTGGATTGTTTTTGACACAACGAAAATATATTCAAGACATTCTATCCAAAACCAAAATGAATGATGCCAAAGAGGTCTCTACTCCCATGTCTACCTCTGAATCACTTCGACTACATGATAGTTCTCCATCACATAGTCCTACACAATATCGACAAGTGCTCAGCTTCCTTCATCGTCAATAAGTTATCCCAATATATGCATAGTCGTTCGGCTAACCATTGGAATGCTGTTAAAAGAATCCTCCGGTACCTCAAAGGTACCTCTGGCCATGGTATTCTCATTCGCAATAACTCTCCCCTCAACTTACATGTCTTTACTGATGCCGATTAGGCAGGTGATGCTGATGTCCGTACTTCCACTTCTGTCTATGTGATTTTTCTCGGCTCGAACCCCATCAGTTGGTGCTCCAAGAAGCAAAACTCCATTGCTCGCTCGTCTACTAAAGCAGAATATCGAGCTATAGCCACAACAACGGCCGAAGTCAATTGGCTTACTCATCTTCTTCAAGAGTTGGGAGTCTCGCCTTCCGCTACGCCAACAATTTACTGTGACAACATCAGTGCCACTTATGCGTGTTCCAATCAAGTCTTTCATTCAAGGACGAAGCATGTTGCAATTGACTTCCATTTTGTTCGGGATCAAGTAGCGAAACGTCAACTACGGGGGTCTCGTGTTCATACCTCCGATCAACTTGCAGACTCTCTCACGAAATCTCTACCACGTAAACTGTTCGTGACTCATCGCTCCAAGATTGGCATCCATGATGGAAGCACAATCTTCCGGGGGCATGATAGAATCATAAAATGATTTAGTTTATCATAAAAAATTATTTATGTCAAATGTATCTTTTCCTCTTTTTGCTTTATGTACATCTCTATTATTTTGAGCATTATTGTAGGATATAACTTTTCCTATTTCATTACCTTGATTATAGAAGTAGATTGATGATCTGATTGATCTTATTTATGATACAATGTGTATTTAAGTCCATCTACAATTGACAGTGAAATAATAAAAAAAACATTCCCTGCAATTGCCTCGTTTAAGTTGCAGAATTGCATATATAGCAACCACCAATTATATTCGCATCCAAAAAAAAAAAAAAAAGCCACCAACTATACTCCTTTTCCATCTAGCACACACCAATTCAATATGAAAATTTATTACAAATTTTAATTTCAATGGCTGATTAATTCGTGTGCCTCTTAATTCTAACCCAAGTAACGTTTTTTTAACAACAGAGCTTTGTGTTTATACAACTAAAATTAATGATCATAAAAACATTGCATCTGCACACAAGAGGGCGGCCTCAATATTTATATGATAGATATGCATTATGGAGATAGACATACGGGCATTATTCATCGTGCCCTCTCCACTAACTACAAGTCATCAGAAGATCACAAACTAATACTATTAATCAATTAACATTTTTCTAAGCTTTGATTAACTGTTAAAAACAGAAGAAGAAAACCTCATCAACTCGTGGCGGCGCGCCTATGGTTTTGTTGATTTACAAGAAAATTCATTTAAATGTGTGAGAGGGGATTCAGATCGATACGTACAAATCTACCGAATTTCAGAACTTTATGTGACAGTATAAATGAATATATAACAGAATCGCTGGCTGGACACTACAAGAAAATAAGGTCTTTACCTACACATAAATGTGTAGGCAAAAATTAATTATGTGTAGGTAAAATTTATTACCTACATATAACATAAGTGAAGAGATGTGTAAGTAAAAGAGTGTAGGCAAAAGTATTTCTTTACACATAATGCTATGTGTAAGTAAAGTTAACAAGAACCCCAAAAAGATGACTAGGATAACAATATGGAATCTGATGTGGCAATGATGACATGGCACAATAAAATTGACACGTGTAATATTAATATGTTGACATGTGTCACTTTAATAAGTCACCACGTGGCATATTCAACAAGCTATAATATGTAATCAGAGTGCCACGTGGCACATTCTGAGAGCTCCACGTGGCATGTTATATTAGCCTGTTATGTGTAGGTAAAAGAGCTTATATGTGTAGGTAATGAAAATTTTAAATAAATTAATTAAAATATTTATTTAAAATATAAATGAACACATTTTAGAATTTGTCTTGATATAAAATGCTAAAAAATTATCACATAGAAGTTGATAAAGAATAACAAATCTAAAGCCCATGCTAAATATTCAATACAACAATATTAAAACTAAAAAAATACAATGAAAAATACTATAAAATACGGTTCCCAAAAATCTTCACAGTGCTCCCAAGTACATTGAGCAGGGGCCTTCATGTAAAAACTCGAAGGCCGCATGAGGTTCTACTCCCAGCATAGCACCTATAAACACATTATTATTACCATCATCATTATTATTTCTTGTATTATTATTACATAGTGCCAGAAATAAATGCATATCACTTTTCGAATTGAAAGCTCAATTAGAAAGTGGGCATAACCCAAAATTAGTGCCATGACAAAAAAAAAAAAAGGGCTTACACCCACTTTCCAATTGGACCGGCCCAACACTTTGTAATCTAAGTTAGTATAGTAAATATTGATATTTGGTTCTGTACGTGCTAAAACTTTGAAGCAACTATCAAACGTTATATTAACATATAATTTTCTAATTAGACTATACTTTTATATATATAATAGTCATGTTATATACACTTCGACATATTTCTGTGAAGTTGGTGCGTTGACAGTAACGCATTTCATGGTAAGTGCTCTTTAATTAAGTTGAATATATTATTTTTCGAAGCAAACAAAGATACATAATTGTTGATTAATTTGACAGTGTTCTATGACTTGGAACTAAATTAAAACAACTAAATCAAATTACATCACAAAATACAAATTAATCAACTACTACGAACAAGTAATGGAAGACCGATTCTAAGTACCTAAACAAAATTCAATCACTCATTCAGACACAAAATAGATAAAAAGAAAACGACCAAAAGTAATTAGAAGTCTACTGCTAACCTGGTGCAAATGGAGAATAATATATGAACCACCTATGAACTCTCCCTGATGAATATTTGAGGAAATGTTGGGCAACTGCGTAGAAATACGGGATATTAAAGCAAAATATACACTTTTTCTTCCTAGTTCCAATCTAATACAAAGAGAAACATAAACAAATATACCAAGGACCAACACTACGGTAGATCAGCACCTAAAAGAGAACAAAGTTTTATGCACAATAAATAGTAGCAGACTAACTAATTCAATGAAAACATGACCACAGCCAGTGGGAATAACTGAAACGTTATTTAGCTAAAGGCATTAGCCTAAAGATATCTCTGCCAACCACTAAAGGAACAACAATAGGAAATATTCTTACAAGACAGAAATATTGAAAAATAAGCTGCAATAATTTTTTTCATTATTCTTCTTAGCTGACAAATATACTAACAAAAAGCTAAGGTATGCTTCCCAACCGTGCTATGGTAGACTTACAAAACAGACATTGTAGACTTAAATAGAACTGGAAACTAAAAAGAAATCTGTACAAAAAGAAGACAAATGTTCTAGACTCACAAAAGAACTGGAAATTGAAACTATGATATTTGTTGGGGGGGAGGGCGGACAAGAAGTTGCCGCTAACATTTCAAAGAAAATAACAAATTTTAAGATATTATTAGAAGTGAACTGGATAAGCACAGTAGATCCAATTACTCAAGCATTTCAAAGGCACCATACAAGAGAAAGCTGAAATTTTTTAAGTCAATA
>JXTC01000166.1:501634-574472 GCA_002914845.1 Trema orientale
AAGATTTTTCTTCAGATTGAATAAAACCAGCAAGTAAACAAAACCTCACTACATCAAAAAAAAAAAAAAAAAGCAAACTATTTTCTTTTCCCCTAAATGAGAATTTTCTTTACTTTTCTGGGATGTTGATATCCTTAAATTCATGCTTATAACGGATAAATATCTCCCTGGCCATCATTACACATACATAAGGTAAATCAGAAAAATCTTTAAGAGTCAATGAGATTCACTCAAAGAAAACAAAGTAACTAAAAAACCTACAGTATACTCAGAGCAAAGCACAAAATATCATTAACCAAAATCTCCAAATTTACTGATAATAGCTAAATTCCCAAGAAACCCAATCAAATTGAGCTAGAAATGAATCGACCCAGATCCAAAGTATCCATTTTCAGCAAACGGAACCAAAAAGTTGAACTCAAAAACGCACATTCACACACCCCATTATAGCATAGACATAATAACTCATATGGACCTGATTTGAGAACAAAATAAAAAGAGAGAAAATGATATATATAGGGAGAGAACAGGGAACGACAATCACATTGCCACACAAATAATCAATTTAACAAGAAAAATGAAAGAAAAAGCAGTAATAACTCATCAAAAACCCAATAACGAGAAGTTTATATCAGTTGTAACCTCTCATTCTTTTCCAAATACAATATGACAAGACCATTTTAGCAAGAGTAAAGGACACAAGGGATACCTCTTGTATATGACATAGACTTTCATATCGTAGTAAAGCCCAGCAAAACACATTACAGCCGCTACAACAGTAAATACACTTTTAATCTCAGTTTCTGTCCAAACTAGGACAACAAACGCACAATATTGAGGGCATATATAGATTAAATTTCTCTATATCAAAAAGTTTAAAATTAGGACCAGAATATTTTGCCACAAAAATATATTAGTTATGTAAAAGCTAAAAATAGCCGATTCAAACAAAATTGCAATTACAAAACCTATAATCCAAGAAAAATTCCCCAAAAATTTGGAAATATATATACACCCTTCGAAAAAAAACGAAAATTTTTAAAATGAGAGATGAACAAGAAGAAGCCTTACGAGTGTCATGCCGTTCTGGCAAGCTGAGAGAACGGTGCACGAGAGGCCAGACAGATCTGTGTCTGTGTGTGTGTGTGTGTTTGTGAGAGAGAGAGAGAGAGAGAGAATGAGGGGGGCAAGGCTGAGTGAATGAGTGCGAGAGTGTAGAGCTGGAAGAGAGGGCTAGACTGAGAGAATGAGGAAGAGATCTAAGAGAGGGCGAGGTTGAGAGAAAGGTCAAAAGGAAGAAAGAGATTCAGAGTTATAGAGAGAGCACAGAAGCTATAACGGCGGGGAGGGAGAGAGATGAGAGATCGAGAGATTGGGACATGGAAACCCTAATTTTGCCACTTCGGAGATGTCTCCATGTCAGCATCCACATGTCACTATGTCTGCTGACACATGACGCCATGTGTTTATAAACATAGCATTTTATTAATAAAATATTTTGGTCAGAATATTATATGCTTATATTGATTGTACTTGTGGCAAAAAAATAAAAAACTAAGTCATATTAAACTCATGTCAATTGCCACGTTGGCAAAAAAATAAGAAAAAAAGAAATTAATATCAACTGAAAAAAATGGAGCCAAAACAAAATTTTGGTGGGAAAAATTCCCCCCAAAATATGTGTAGGTACAAATACTTGCTTACATATTAAATGTGTAACCTGATGACATTATTTACACATACTTTATTTACACTTTTGAAAAGATTATATGTAGGTAATAGATAATTTTACCTACACATATTTATGTGTAAGTAAAAAATATGTAGGTAAAAGTCTTATTTCTTGTAGTGGATAGATATAAAGGATCACATATTAATTATAGTATAGTAGGTATATGTAGGTTATAGGTAAGGGACAGAAATTTATGATAACATAAATTGCGTGAGTCAACATCAGAAGGACGTCCTAGGGCCATGACATGAGACACATCTAATCAAGCAGTCAATGCATGAGAGATTGTAACACTTTTTAATATTCGTAAGAGGCTAACTAAAGAGATAGAGAGAAAAATGGGGGTCTGGTATATGTAGTAGTCGACGTCTTTCTTTGGAGTTGCGCCTCATATGGGTCAGTTGCTCTTTTTGGGCGGTTGTGGTGGCCCATGGGCCGGAGAGCGATGGACATGACCTACGAGGACTCGGTTGCACCGATGCCCGATTACGACCTTTTTATTTTTATTTTAACGCTTTTCAAAATATTACACACTTTTTTTTAATAAAGGAAAAGAGAATTTGGCTGGAACTTGGAACCGTCACTTTCCAAATTTGACAATCATTATTGGATAAAATGAGGATAAAATAAATACTCAAAACTTAGGGGCTTGTTTGGTTCGACGATTCGATTTCATTAGAATGAAAAATTCATTTGAATAAGTGTTTGTTTTAACGATTTTAGTTTTTTTATTTAAATAATTTTTTGGAATAAGTGTTTGTTTCAATCATTCAGTTTTTTCATTCAAATGGTACATCAGTCACATCAATCATGTCCATTCCAATACTCTCATTCTAATTAAACCCATTCTACCATTTTTCTATTTAAATATCTCTCATTCTAATTATAATTCATTCTATAATTTCTATTTAAATACATCCGTTGAAATAGATAAACCAAACGAGACCTAGATTTCTTTCCTTAACAATATTGACTTTACCACTGATAAGAATGTGTACACATTATCATAATCGTGAGGAACTCACGTAACATGTAATTTTTATCTTGAGGACCAACGTTCAAGTGTGGCGCTTTAGCCTTTGGCCCATATATATACTATTTATGCGCATGCCCCGCTTCCGCATTCCCCAAGTGAGGGACATCTGGGATCTTGTCACTTCATTAAACCCCACTCACTGTGACTTTTTGCTGCTCCTCCAGTCCTCCTCTTTTTCATAGCTAGCTTCGTCAAATTCTTTATATCCATATATAAAGGATATAACTTTCGGTTTTTCTCGTTGATCGCGCTTTAACTAACCCGGTTTGCCGTTATTAGTGTGGTTACTAAATTAAGTTTCTAAATCCTGATTATGTATGCTAATCGGGTGGCTAACTATAGGTATATATGTTAATTAATCTTCTTTTTTGTATAACTTCGATCCTAGCAAGCTAGCTACATAGCTTTAGCAATTGGTACAAGTGAAGAAACATGTACACATGTGAGTGACTTGTTGCGTTTGAATTTTTTCTTCAGTCAAGGAGACAACAAGATCGAGGCTCTTAGAGCAATATAGCCTAGATGACTAGCTAGGCCAGTTACATAGAAAATAATAAAGACAGGTAGACGAGCATTATAAAAAAAAAATACAAATATATGACCGGTTATATATGTTTGTATGCATGATATGTATTTTGTAGACTTGTAGTATAGTAAAGCTAGCAATTCTTTGGTTGCGAGTGTGAGTTGTGAGGGATTCCTCTCCTTTTTCGATATATAGTTATACCTTTTATTATTATTATTTTAAGAAAATAATTTCATTAATACACAAATAATGATTATAGTAAATCGAGTTACATAGAACCCCTTACAATGGGAATCAAGAAATTAATTCATAAATTTGAAGATAAAAAAATAAAATTTCAAAATTCTCAGAGCAAAGGCAATCTTTGTCAACTACCTTGGAGAAAAACTCTATGAAAGATGTATATATATTAGAGTTCTTCAATGATTTATTTCAATTCTTCATTATCCAAATTAGCAGTTCTGATTAATTCACGGGAAGAGATTTTGTCAATTTCGATTTGTGACAATAACAACCTCTCCAAATCTGAATAAAAATGATACAAATATGAAGAACAATCACACTAGTATAAGAAAAAAATACTAACAATAACTCAAACCACCATAAATTTAGATCTGTGTGTACTAATAGTATTATAAATCTAGATATAGGTAGAAAATTATTTTCACAAACAGAAGATGATGTGAAAATAAAAAAAAAATACACGAAAAGAAAACAAGAAGAAATCCAAAAAGGGGATCTTCCCTCTATCGGTAGGGGAGGCACCTGCTTTAAGAGAGGAAGAGAAGAGAGAAAGAGATCCCTAGGATCATTAGTGTTATTGTTATGATATATAGTTATGCTTAAATCTTGATCTGTTTGTTTCCGGATTTAGCGCTTTGCTTGGTTGTATTCGGATCTTTGTGATCTTTATATTTTGTTTTATGTCCAATAAATTTAATCATTCATAGTGTTGTTAAGCACAGAGACTTTTATTTTTAATAAATTTATTCCTTGTGTTGTTAAGCGTAGAGGATTGAGCGCTTGGTTAGCCGGCGATAATCTAACTGAGATGTTTTTGATTTGTCTCGATGCGTGCTTCAGTCACTAATATCTTTTACTTAAATTAAACAATTATAAACATAGAGAAAAATAACAGACTAAAGAATATGCAAATATAGCCACAAATTAACAAGTATCTCTAGCCTTATAATTTTCCAGATGTTTGTAGTCTCTTTTGATGCTTCGTTCACTAAAATTTTTGACTTTTATATAAATATTATATTAAATGAATACAGTGAAAAAGAATAGACTAAAGAATTATAGCCACAAATTAACAGGTACATATGGCCTTATAATTTTCATGATATTTACATGTGTATATATTGGAAAATTCATGGTGGAGAAGACAAAAGGTTGAAAACTCCAAATAAGATCATTTGTGTCATGCAAATTATTTTATTTATTTAGGAGTACGTACCATCACATGGGCAAACAATCCCTTTTGTGGATCTAAGAGAGTAGGCATCTGCTAGGTTACTGTTGCGGACAAAGACAGTGTTATGATGAAGAGGGACATGGAATTCACAAGCAAAAGAAACAGACGGTTAAAAAAATTTGGACATAGATAAAGAAGTCAACATATTTACAGTAGTGCCACATTTATCTGTCGTTGGCAAACAGAGGCTTAAGTGTAAAAAGTATAACAAAGCTTCAAAACTTTGATGCAAAAAGGAAAAAGCTAGCTTAGAATATTCTCACATCCAACATATATATATAATATGGTTTTTCATTTGGTTCACACTTGGGGGCCTCATACAATGCATGAAAGCAAATGGGGAACCCATCTGTTGAATGAGAACTATGCTTGTTTCCTGAGCCCTTTACATTGTGATCTTTGTGAACACCAAGTCTATATCTTCCACTTTCAAGTTTTTCCACATTAAAGAGAATTAACCAAGGGGACAAAAGCTTTAATTTCACTTTTTAGTAGAAAACAAAATTATGGAATCATTATAATTATTATTTTTTTTATACAGAATCAATATAATTATTTGCCACTTACAAGTTACAATCTAATCAGAGAGGAAGAGAAATGTACCATAAATTAGGCTTGTGCGGCTGCGCCGATATATATAAGTCGGCAACAAATAATTAGTGGTACGTTTGCCTAACAATTAGAATAAATTGTATGCGCGGTAGTTAAAAGCCTATAAAACATATATTTAATTACCCCGGCATATTCATTATCGATCTTTGGGCTAATTAAGCTTAGTAGTCATCTTTAGATGACCATATACAGACAATCTATATTAAGCAACAAATACAATAAAAGGTAATTATCTTGTCGAGTAGTGTTTTCTAAATCCCGGTCAGACCAAAAAGTGAACTAAGTTGACAAATGCAGCCGTAAGCCCGTAACCGTAAGCAAAACATAAGCGGTAATTAAGCGCATATACTAGTACATAGGCCGCAAAAAAAACACGAGATTAATATCTTCAAGACAAAATATAAACCATGCAACTTTTATTATTCATATATATATAAATAGAGAGAGAGAGAGAGAGAGAGAGAGAGAATGAGAGAGAGAGCTTCATTTAAGTAAAAACTAGAGAGCTCATCCTCCTCTAGATTTATACACAACATGAGAACCGATATTCTAGTTTCTAGTCAAGATCATACATAGTAACAAACAGTACTCAATGTGATAACATATAAAGCAAAGAAAACTATACTTTACATGTAGATCAGACAAGACCCTATCCACCAAAATGGATACATTTATCATCCCCAATAACATATTAATGACGTATACAAACTAGAGGAGAAACCCTAAAGTAGTTAACAATAATAATACTAAAGCTTACATGTTATTACCTCCACCTCCTCTCTGATGATGAGTACTATCTCCACATGGATCATCACAGCTCCATGGTGAGCTACTAAAATAGAAGCCAGAGTTTTGACCAAAATTATGTGAGGAAGAAGTTGATGAACCTCCTCCATGGTCAATATTCCGAGCATAACGCATTAGATCAGCGTTTGTGGCGTCCAATTCCTTTTGAAGGCGAATGACTTGGCGTTGGAGGACGGAGATGGCGCCGACGCATCCGTAGACAGGATCTTTCATCCTTGCCTCGGCTTCATAGGCCAGTGAGTTGACTGCATCCTCTCTCTGGTGGGGAAGAACTTCGTTGAGAAGCTTACTAACGTTGCTGGCCCCGAAAATCTTGTGGACGTTGGCGAATTTCTGCGGCTCTTCGGGCGGGAAATAGGGGGCGAATATGCAGTCCGGCATGCATTTTCGCCTTAGGAACTTGCACGCGGCGCAGGGGGAGTTGGAGTAACTACTGGATGAAGCCATCTGATGATGATGATCGATGATCTCTATATCATGATGATGCACTAAATTAAGGAGTAGTCAAATCATGCAACAATATATGCTATTCAATTTTTTGAATCACATAATATACTTCAAATTATCTTATTTCAATATGCACATACACGATTAATTAGTAGTACTTGAGATTAATTTTTTAATTGAGCATTAAAAAAAAATGAGAGTTTGGAATTTCTTGATCAATAAGCTCATAAGGAGAACCGATCATGTCGAATATATTTTAATTAGCCAGCTATAGCCTTTATAAATATTTCATTGCTTAATAAGTAGAATTCACAGCTTAATTTTCAATTAAACTAATATTCAAGGATATATATATATATGTATATAGATATATGTTTAGAAATAGAACGACAGGACTAGGGTTAACCCTATTGAGGACCACTTTGCTTACATATAGTTGCTGAAAAACCACCCACCGCTATCTTCTTTTCAACCTTCCGTTTACTTTTTTGGCCTGCAGGCACTGTCAAGCAGTTTTTTTTTTTTTTTTAACTTGAAAGTCTTAATGCTGCTGATCATAAAAATATTATATTATACCATGTATCTATTTACTTATTTAAGTATTCTACAAAACCCTACAACAATTTTATAATAGTATTTACTAGAGATAGTATTCCCCAGTGAGTTACATATATATATATATATGATTACTTGAGGATAAGTACGTAGATAGTCTTATATTAATTCCATTTTTTTTCCATTAAGAATTGATCTGATCTTCATTTGCCAACGGGGTAGATGTAAATATATGTATATATTTCAAATTAGTTCACAAGCCCCAATAGCAATCGATCGATCAGGGGTATAACTCCTCTCCATCAAATTAATTAGTTACCTGGACATATATATACACACACACTATCGGTCGGTGCTAATGATCCTTAATTTCTTTTTTTCATCAATTACTCACAGACATATTACAAAAATACTAATAATGATAGCAACAAAATCCTGCGAAGGCGCAATACTTCATCTGTTAATCGGAATAATTATAAGCGCAAAGTCCTGTATATTGAACCCCACAAACCTAGTATATATTTGTAAAAATAAATGAATTCAATAAGCTGTTTGGATATAAAAATACATATAAACTTACCCTTAATTAATCTCATTCAAGATTTGCTTCATCATATAAACATTCAGATGAAAAATAATTAATACATACATATGGTTAATTACCTTTTAATTTAAATTCCTCCTTTGTCTGAGCTCTTTCAAGATCTGTTCTAATTTGATTGAAATAGAAAAAGATTGCAGTCAATGAAGGATATATACTGTTGGATGTGATCGATCGAGTTGAAAGAGATCGAGCTGGCCAGAAACCCTAGCTCTCTAGCTATAGTTTGGACTTTGGAGATGGGTTTGATGATCAAATTAGCTAGACGGAGAGAGAGAGAGAGAGAGAGAGAGAGAGAGAGAGAGTACCTGAAAACAAACAGTAGTGTGACAAAAAGGTAATATTAAGGGAGAAAGGACCAGTTGGGTGAGGCAAAGAGCATTTTCAGTGTGAGAATTATGAATGAATATAATGGAAAGCAAATGACACACATACACACACAAGTGTAATAAATTAAAGAGGATGAGTATGACACTGCCTGTTTTATAATAATTCAAACACTGTTCATTATGTTGCAATTGCCAAATTAACCGGAGACTTGCCCCAACCAGCCCAACCCACTCTAGTACAGTACTACTTTTTACCGTGTCTTATCAAGTCACGCTTATAATATACATCTTCCAAATCATATATATATATTATATCTAATCAAGTTTGTGTATATATATAAGTCAGGATGACAAATTTATAGATCAATCACTTTCTTATTTTCATTAATGCCTGTTTATTGTCTCTTTTTTTTTTAAAGTAAATTGTCTCATTGTTTTTTAATTTGGTTTTGCTTGTTAAATTTTGATTTAAAAAAAAAATGGATAGACAACGAACTTTGATATATATGTGGTGAATAGTACATTTCACCAAATTTTTCTGACGGACGGACGTACCCATTGAATAAATTCAATGAAACGATCTGTATACATATTATATGTGGATAACTAATAATATAACAAATAAAGTAAAATATCCAATTATTTTCTTCCATATAATTCAAATCGTGTCTGGAAAGTATAATTATCTTCTTATGAGTAGTCAAGCTGATTATTCTTCATGTACTATATGTAAAAACATTAATGAATAACTTCGACTCATTAATTAACTTCTAGAAAAATAATTATACTGCAGACACTGTGATGACACATATACATAGGTATATGCATTTGACAAATATATATTCACACTAAAAACCCCAGCAAAAAATATATATTATAGACATACACACAAAATCCAATGCTGTGTGCGCACAATATCTGGTCTCAGACTCAAATTTCCGATGGTATGCATGTATACAACATAGTACATATTTATATGATGACTAATTCAGTGAGCCCAAAGTTATCATAGCGGTCTTATTTAATGAGCTATTTATTTATTTTCTATATTGTATTAAACTAATTGGTAGGTGCATACATATTTTTATGGAAGACTCGGATCACTAGGCACGATGCATGGTCAGCTAGCTAGCTTCTGAAATTCAGTTACTGTTAGCTTCTATTATTGATGGTCATGATGTGCTTATATATAAATGTGCTTATATATAAATGAAAATAGATAAACTAAATTAAATAAAGCTCTGAAAGATTTACTGTTTCTTCTCTATAATTGAGTTGAGCAGTATTAGTACTTTTTGGTGTAGATTACTTTCTGTATTGGTTACAGTATCATACAGAACAAAGATTGGCTGAAAACATAATTATGACCAATACCTAATAAATGTCTGGTTGGGGTCTGTTCTTATTTTCACTATATTATCAGGTTGCTCTTTATTACAATACATTGTTCTTGTCAGCAGCTGACAGGGTGACAACTTGCACGTACAACCATACCTGATATCACCAATTCGCCAAGAGCAATGCTATGGGGCACCAGTGGTGCCCAACACCACAGTGACATGTCTGTTTGTCACTGGATGATTTAATTAACAAACTGGATCCCACATGGGCCCCACTTAAATTATAATTATGATTAACCAGTGACAAACTGACACATCACTGTGGTGCTGGGCACTACTGGTGCCTTATAGCATTATTCATTCGCCAAAGGTGATTTACATAGGTTTTTTTTTTTTTTTTTTTTTTTAAGACAAGGCAAAAAAAAAAAGGAAAAGGAAAATAGAAAAGGGTCACATTGAAAGAAGAAATCATAGTATATGTACCTAGAAAGCCATAGAGGATGATGTGGCTAGCTCATGCTTGGCATATGATACTAGAATATGTCACGTTGTGAATTTCTAATAAATAAACACACGATCACTACAATGAAGGAGAATTCGAACCCAAAATATGAACGAAGTGGACGTCATTTCTATTTTACCTATTATTTGGTGGTATAAAACTTGTTCAGCTACCGCATTCTTTGTTGGAAGCTGGAATTAGACATATATATTATGTTGATAATAGAATTGATTAATAATTTTTATTTTATATATATTCTTGGTTCCTAGATTATTTTCCAATTTCTCTATTCTTAATGACATTGAATATTTGAGCATAAATGAGACCCCGTAATTGATGGCTTTTACAGGAGAGAATTGAAGTGCTTTATAACGATTTCAGAATAAGGAATATGTCTTTGCAATCGAACTTTATGGCCGCCTCCCCATGTCTGATTACAATTTTTTTTTCTCTTTATTTTTGGGGATTTTTTATTTATTTGGGAGGGGAAAAAAAGTACATATAGATTGTTCAACGATTTTTGTGATAGAATAGTCAGATATTAGCTTTATGCCTTATTCTTTCTCTGATCATCTCTCTTCCTTAGCTAATTGCTTAATTTATATACCTTATTCGACAATACTTAAGAAGTACCAAATTATAAAACCATTTGATTTTGCCGAAAAGTCAGAAAGGTATACAAGAAAGGTATATATAAAGAGTACTACCTACTTATAGAGGAGAATATTTGGCCCCTAAGGTTACGTTGGTGGATTCTTGAAGATATGAATTGAACCACAATAACAAACTATTAAATGTGTGAAGCAACTTAGCAATACATATCGCTTTTCGCTTTGAAGCCAATTTATATTTATTTCTTACATATATATATATATATATATGGGATCAATTCCACACATAATTATTTATTAATTATAACCGGCCAACATCTCGGTTTATAAATCATTTCCTCACTATAAAATTTGTAAATTAGTAACTAGAATATTTTATTTAAAAGCCCATAATAAGTCGGTCCAATACATGATTGTAAATGTACTATCCTGATGAACTGATCATGATAGCTTTCTCTCTTTAGATCTCCTCATCATGATTCAAATTCATGAATTTTGCAGTCTTAATTTCATGTATATGCCGACAGTCGCTGCAAACACATGTCAGTACAAAAAAACGTAAGACTCTCATTTCCTTTCATAGAAAAACCTTAGTGCATTTGAAATTTATTAGATTAAATAAAAGTCACAACAACCCTTTCCTTTTGGATATTCTATTCCTATTTAATGCTATCATAGTGTTTCCGAATCAAGCAAAAACTATGTTAGGAGCTGAACTGTGGCCGCTATATATATATCTACATATCAATACCAATTATTAATTCTTAAATACAAAAACAATATAATTAGAAACTTGGTCTACCCCTTATTATTGAATCCATAATGTTATCAGTATTCAGTAGTACTAATTCCACTAATGGGGACTTTTATTGCTGCATGCGTAATAGGAATCTTAATTGGTTGCATTAGGTCTTCAATCAAAAGCTGAAGAGTATGGAGATAAAGGCGAATACTTTACCTCTTTTTTAATTTCCTTTTTTAAGTTTGTGAAATTGGACCATTAGATTAAGTCAACTGAAGTATGGCCCTAATGATTAGAGAGACAATTATTGGTTGATATTTGGAAAATATGTGTATATATGTATATATACAGACAATTGATGAATACCGGTTGAACATAACCTGTCTTTCAAAATAAATAAAATCCAATCCCTTCTTCTTCTTCCTTTTCTTTTTTGGTCTCTCCGCAATATTCCGAAACAACTTCAGATTTGGTCATCATCTGCATACAACTTTAGATGTTTATCCTTAATTTGATCTTTCATTATATAATAATTCTTCAATGGTTTCTTCAATAAATATATAGTAAAATTGTAAGGTTTTTGATAATATATTAGAAAAATTTACAAAATCATAAATGTGAATACATCAGACAGTAATCTACGAAATTTGGAATGCAAAAAAATATCATCCAGAGGATATTCATCGGACATATGTAGGTCCCAATTCAGTATTTTTTTTCCTTTAATCTATACATATCCATAGCTATTTTTTTAAAGTCGTTGGATTATATTATTTAATATCTGTAATGATTTAAGTAATTGAAATAAAATAATAGTAAATATACATTATTTAATACTCTTTCTCTTTTTATATTTTTAGCATACAAAAAGATGTGTAAGATAAATATTAATTAAGTGAAACAATATATATAGATTAGTATAAAAAAAAAATTTACTTACTGGATTGTCCTAGTATATATAAAATCGAAAATGGTTGTGCTAGAATAAACAAATCATATATAAAGCATTATAATTAAATACTTTTTCTTTTCTACATAATGATTATTTGAAATAGTGCTTTTTATTTTAAGTTTAGAAACTTGACTAGAAGAAAGAAACGATAAATCGGCTGATGCTTGAAAAGTATCATCCAGAGGGCAGAGGGAAATCCCTGTTAGCTGTAATAAACGTTGTTCTCCTTTCATTGCCGAGACGACATCTTGCATCGATCCCACTAATTATTGCGTTTAGAAAAGTGACATGTCGTTTATCACATTTTTAGTCCCTAACACGTAACACCAATATTATTCTGGTCCTATGACTTTTGTTGAAGGAGATTGTTTGTCGGCCATCTCGTCTCGGCATTAAAGCACTCCTCTTCAATTCCTTGGAATATTTGTTTGGTGTTAGACGACACCTGCCCCATAATTCGTAGTCTTTCAATTGGATTCCATACTCCAACACTTTGGCTCATCTTTCGGCTCAAGGGCTCTTAGAAATGAATCAAACATTATTTGCTTCTCTTAGATTTTTCTTCTTTTTTTTTTTTTTTTTGGGAAAGCTTCTCTTAGAAATTTCGAGTTTGCTACCTAGTTAGTGTTTGTTGGCCCTTTTAGTTGTTTCTCTCTTTTTTATTCGTTAGTGTTGGCTTTTCTTTCTTTTTATTTTTTTTTCTCTCTTGCTTGGGTTTTAATAAATACCTCAAATATCAAATATATATATATATATATATATATATATATATATATATATATATATATATATATATCATTTTGGTCAATGGGAGTTAGAATTTTTTTTCAGAGCGAGTGTACGACATTTGAAATACAATTATACAAAAAGTAACTAAAACTTTGTAATAGTGCATGTTGATCAAAATATGATCATAAATTATACTATAGAACACATCACGAAATTTCTCTCTTTAAAAATATTTTTTCTATCTTTGTCTTCAATTTCTGATTCTAACATAAAGAAATTGAAGTCTATTCTTTAAAGAAGTTTTAGAAATATGCATAGAAAATGAATAAATGAGTTTTGAGTGTGTAAATGTAATGCTCCCTAGCTTAACCATATTGTCATATACAATCAAATTAAGAAGTATAACTCTTTCTTAAACTATATCTTTAGTTTTATAAAAAAGTAGACAAATTTGAACTTTTCAAAACTTTTAGACAAAACTACTACGAGGCATTACTTACTGAAAGTCTCTTTACAAAATGTACAACCAAAAAGTTCTTATCAGTTTATCTTGCCATCAGCAGTTATATTTACAACACACAAAATATCAAAATACAAAGAAAACATCGCCCATAGGTCAAGCTCGTCTACATCTGTATGATCATAGCGACAAGAAAGCGTGCAAGCCAACCAGCAACTCTATATATCATATATCTCCTCACCTGTATCACAGGAACTAAATGAGCTAATGCTCAGTAAGTAAAGATCATGCATGCTCGTGAACGTGTTTCATGTATAAACTTTATTGAAATTCCCATTGTACTCTTTCTTTCATAACTTTTTATTTTAATGCACTTTTCTTAGAAATCGTTTCTTTATAGGGCCCTTGAGTACACTACAAAATCGCGGCAGTCGGTAGGCCGTGCCCACTTGTGCAGGAAGGAAACACATGGCTAATGTGAAGGAAACACATGGCCAATGTGAACCATACCTACCCAACGCAGACCGACTAAGTAATGCACCTAATCTCATAGTACAATGCTCAGTCCCGGTAGTCAGTAAGCCGTGCCCACCTATGCGGGAAGGATGCCTGTGCAAACCATACTTACCCAACGCAGACAGAGTAAACACTGTACTTAAAACATATCTCCTAAAATCAGTACAATCGTACTACTTTAAATCCAATGTGTGGAAAACTTCACTTCTTTGAAAATCATGCTTAAATGATCATGTCATGCTTATGTCTTTCATGAACAAAATAATAGCCATATAAATAATATACAATTGAAATAATATACATAAGCATGTAGGAAAACACCTTGTATCTAATACTGTTCTTGCAGTTAAAACAAATCTTTACTTATCTTGTGTCTGGTAGAAAAATAGTGGAATAGTATCCTCTGTGGCAAGGTGTGTGGAAGACCAGATGTCAATTTTATCACTAAGATGATCACTACAATGTAAAATATTTAAAGAAAATAAGCACAAGACCGAATCACAACTTTTACAAAATAAGGAAGCCTAATCATAAAATGAACCAAAATGTCACCTACTATCATAAAAACTAGTCTATTTGCTTCTAAATGATACCATTTGGTTTTAAAAATATTTAGACAGCACTTCCCCTATTTTTAGGATATTCCCATATGATTAAAATCATGATTTAAGACCTGCAATATAATCAACAATCCAATTCCCACATATTCAACTCAAAGAGGATCATTTAGAGCAACCTAAGTACACTTGAATTCCTTCCAATTTGGACAACATTTAAAACCACTTTAACACTTGTATGACATCACAACCAGCTAATAAATAGATGTAATATATATAAAAGGATCAATGTCTTACACATTCCAAGTCAAGAAACTAAATTACAAGTATAGACAACTTATTCTAACAATGGAAACACTTGAAAACACTTGAATCCACCAATAGCAAACTTTAGGGCTTTAAGTCTAATTTTAATCCTCCACTTAAATTCTTTGTTTCCAGCAATAAACAAGGTTTCTTACGACCTCTATTCATCAACTAAAAGCTTTGATTTAAGAGCTAAAGCAATAGAAATAAATTACCAATTCTAAATGCCACAAAAAGTTCACCTTGACTAGTTTGAAGTTTTATTGAAGCTCTTGCCTTCTACTTCCACAAAACTAATTTCTAAGGCTTTAAAATTGATCTTAGGACTCAAGAGGACCTAGAGGAATCATTATTTAAGTAGTATCAAGTGGAGAATTGAAATAGGAAAACAAAACCTAGGAAGAAGAACTAGTTGAGTTATCTTGACTAGTTTGGACCTATCTTGCTTTCTAGAGCTCCAAATTGAGTTCTACCACTTGGAAACTCTTGGATATAGATAAAGGGAGTTGAGAGAAGTCTAAAAATGGGTGGGAGGGTTTAAGGTTGTGGTTGGAGAGAAAGGAGAAGAAAATGACCAGATTTGGTCCAAAAGTGATACTTAATGACTAAGAAATGGCATAACTTAAGTTCTAAGGGGTATTTTGAGAAGTTTGCACCTTACTTTCCATGTGTCCAGCTCTAAAACATCCTTAGCATACTCAACACATTGCTGGTCCATCCTATACACCCAAGTATAGACCAAAATGGTGAAACCTAGCTTAGAAGGTGAAAATTAGTCATACTTTGACCTATAATCCCATATGGCCAATCTTATTGTAATCTAGTGTACCTAGTCCCATAACCAATCATTAAACATAAAACTAAGTCAATTAGACTCCAATTAATAATGTAAACAAAGTATCAATGCCTAATTATTAGAATACACAAGGATGACATTACGCGATTAAGCTGAATCTAAGCTAGCTTAGTGTAATTAAACATAGTTCAATATAATGACTGCCACCTCGTGCTTGCCTGGGGCCGACAAATAAAATGCTATAAATGAGTCCTAAACATTAAATTAAAGTTATTTGACGTGTTAAACGCACAGTGAATTTGACTACGAAAAGTGTAAAAAATACATTTTACCGAAAAACTACTATTTGACCAAGTTATCAACAGACATGATTTTAACGCATGTGCATATAGTATTTACTATTCATGAATGTATTCTTTGTTCCTTTCACACACCAAGCTCTCTCTCTGAGGGTACTAAGCCTTTACATTGCATAGGAGCCCTTCAACAAATATTAGTACACTAATACATATCGAAAGTATTTAACAGTCAGCCTAAGCAATTTACCATGAAATTGACACTAGTTTCATGATATGTCTATTACGCAGTATGAACATGTTTATTATTGGCTTACTATGTATGTGAAAATCTTGGGCATCACAGTAAATATGACAATTTATATTTAACAGTGATGACATAGTTACAAAAATAAAATTTTAGTGGGACAAATTAGAGAAAAAAAATTATTATATGTTAAATAATTTTTTTTAAAAAAAATAGGCGACCCCACCAAATCCCTCTCTATCAAGTATCAACTAAAAAATTGAATTAATTTTGTTTTCATTTCACTTACATTTATCAATTCGTTTTACTTACATATATTTTGTTTTATGAAGAAAAAATTGAATTTAAAAATCATTACATATATTTAGAAGAAAAAATATAAGGATCGCCCTTTTATATAAGAGTCGAAAATCCCAAATAATTAGCTTCAGCCAATGTGGGACTAATTCAAAGCTACATTACCAATTTTTAGCAACATATTATGTTGAAATTTGTGGATTTTTTTTTCTATGGATGGAGAAAACATTGATCCAATTATTATCAGTTCCAAGATGTCGTAAAACAATACTGAAAGCAACATGGCTCAGTTTTATTTTCAAAAACGCTTTTGTAGCTGTAAATTAAGATATTACTGTCAGTTTAGGAAATTTGACTAAAAAAACAATAGGTAGCATTTGTATATTTATATATATGGTTACTAATCTAGTACGGTTTTTTTTTTTTACTTATTTATAGGTATTTATTTTTTTTAATTATTGAATCATTGATCTAACGACTATTATAATATGAGTAGTTAGAAAAAAAATAATAAAAATAAATACCCATTATTTAGTGATTTTTTCTCTCTATCTTTTACCATAAAAAGAGTGCGTGATGAATTTTCATTAGGTAAAACAATACCTATAGATGGGTAAAAAAAATACCTACAAGACTGGTGCCCTATATAAATATATTTATACTTTCCTTATTTTAGAATATAGAATGGTACTTTTTAGTTTTTATAGAAGAAGTAATTAAACATTGTATTTAGTTATAATAGAGTATTATTTTTAGTATTATCCTCTTTAATTTTAAAGTTTTAGGTTTGACTAAGAGTACTTCTTTAGGCTTTTATTGTTTTAATTTTGTTAGGAGTGATTTATTTGTGAACTGAAATCCAAAGGGATGACTCTATTATTCAAGAAATTAAACAATGAATTCTCCAATTAAAATTTCTAAAATTTTTGTTTATGTTTTACATACTATATAACATGTCATGTATAATGTAAAATAATTTATCAAATTCTTCACGAGAAGAGGTTTATGTAAAAGTAAAAGAGAAAAGGTAAATTGACAAAATGGTACCACCCATTTATCGTAACTTAAATTTGTTCAAATGTATTTATATATGCACCTTTAAGAGGTATATGCACTCTAGTAGTTTGCTGATGTTCTTATAACCAAAAAGGAAATCATCTATAGACATTGTTATATTACACTTGTAAAATTACTTAAATGGTGTATTCCCGAACAAACCCAACACCTAACAATATCTGGTCAGCAACCGTGCTCGATTGGAGTGTTAGACTGAGCTCAATCGTGATCAAGTGTATTCGATCGTGTTTGACCGGAGTCGAATTTTGGGGAGACAATGACAAATTTAAAATTCTTAAATTTTTTATTAAATGAATGTCCTAATCTTGTAAATGATTTATATTTTGCCCTTTTTCCATCATATATTTTAAAAGATGATCAAAATTGATAATACCCCTACTTTTAGGTCATATTTGGTAGAGAGGAAAAAAATGAGATAGAGGAAAAAATATGAGTGATCGAAAATACGTAAAATAGAAAGAAAAAGGTCTTTCCTTCATAATTGTTTAGTATATAATAAAAAATAAAATTTGTTTATTTTAACATGATTATTTAATCATGTATATTATTATTTTAAAAATTAGTATATAAAGGTAATTTAATAAATTAAATTCATTTATTAACCTTTTTTCTCCTTTCTTTTTCTCTCTAATTTGGGGAGAGTTTTTTTATGCCCCACAAACTTTTTCTTTCCTCATTTCCTTTTTTTTTTTTTTCCCCTAAGGGCTAGTTTGGTATTATTTTGTTGTAGCTGTGCTGTGAACAAAAAATAACTGTCAAAAAAGGTTTAAGTATTTAGTAAATTTAATTTACAAAACAAACTATCGGTAAATTTAATTTATCAAACAAACTGTTTAAAAGTAACATCTAGATGTTCAGTAAATTATAAATTATGTGTACTATAAAATGATATTTCACATAATTTATATTGTAGAAGTAGGAATCATAACGGTTACAAAACAACTTTCTTTTGACTAAAAAATAGACTTACCAAAAATGCCTCATATTCTATTTTTTTCTCTGCTTTTTTAAATTTTATTTTTTTTAATTTCTTTCAACATTCCTCGTCTATCATTTATTCCTCCCAATTTTCCTTTTACCACGCAGCCGCGAGATGCAAATACGACCTCCTTATTGACGCTTCACTGTCGTTTATATTTTAATAAGATTTCTAACTCTTTCGTGGCGGGAGCTGATTGGCTACCGTACTTATTTTGTAGAAAAGGTTGGGCAGAGAAGAACTCGAACTCGAGCGTTGTTTGACTTGGAAGTCGTCTCTAAGAAGATCGTAATAGACTCACTCAACCAAACTAAAACGTACAACAGTGGAAAAGTAGATAAAAACTCAATTAGCAACCAAATCATGTACTTTCATTTCTGAAAAAGAAAAAAAAAAAAAAAACCTTTTAATTCGATTCAAATCAATAGGTTTGGGGCCGAAAATCAATGGCTGGGTTGGAAGAATTGAGAAAGAAGCTAACCCCATTGTTCGACGCCGAAAAGGGCTTCTCTTCATCCTCAACCTTAGACCCTTCCGATTCTTACACGGTATAATTTCATTTCTCAATTTTCAGTTCTCTATTTCCAAAGATAAAAAAAAAAAAAAAAATCAAATATTATATCTAGTTTCATACTAAATTTTGTTGCTTTTTTTTTTATTTTTTATTTTTTATTTTTTGGTATTGGGGTGAAGTTATCGGACGGTGGAACCGTCAACTTGTTGAGCCGATCGTACGGTGTGTACAACATCAATGAGCTGGGATTGCAGAAGTGCACGTCTTCCGCGGATGTGGTGGACGTGAGCACCACCGAGAGCGAGAAGACTTACCGATGTGCCTCGCACGAGATGCGGATATTCGGAGCCATAGGGAGTGGCGCTAGTAGTGTTGTTCAGAGAGCTATTCATATCCCGACTCATCGCATTTTAGCCCTAAAGAAGATCAATATTTTTGAAAAGGTTTTTTTTTTTTTTTTAATGAATGAAAAAATTGTCATTCTTTTCTAAATTCATTAATTATGCGAAGAATTCCGCAAAAATTAAAAATGTGTAAGTAAAATACATGGAATGACTATGAGTAGAATCGAAACCTTATTTCCATTATTAGTAAACATGGCCAAGATGACTAAATTATGTGGAATTGAAATTAATGTGATTTGTTACGTAAATAATAGGAGAAGAGGCAACAGCTTCTGACAGAAATAAGGACACTATGCGAAGCACCTTGTTATGAAGGTCTTGTGGAATTTCATGGCGCGTTTTATACGCCGGACTCGGGCCAAATTAGCATAGCTTTGGAGTACATGGATGGAGGGTCTTTGGCTGACATCTTAAAGTTGAGGAAGAAAATACCTGAACCTGTTCTTTCATCTATGTTTCAGAAACTTTTACATGTATGTATCAAAAGACTTGCTTAGACATCTTCGAAAGTACAATATATTGGGTAAGTTTATCTTTAAAGAAAAAGGGTATTTGTTTATTTTGGCAGGGATTGAGTTATTTACATGGGGTTAGGCATCTAGTTCATAGAGATATAAAGCCTGCGAATTTACTTGTGAATCTTAAGGGGGAGCCAAAAATAACGGATTTTGGGATTAGTGCTGGGTTAGAGAATTCAGTGGCCATGGTAAGTGATTGTTATAGTATTAATGGCGTTATGTGGTGGATTATATTGAGTTAAAGGCTTATCTGGGAATGTTGGTTTCTTTTGGCAGTGTGCCACTTTTGTTGGAACTGTTACTTACATGTCACCAGAGCGGATTAGGAACGATAATTATTCGTATCCAGCTGATATTTGGAGTCTTGGTCTTGCTCTCTTTGAATGTGGTACGGGAGAATTCCCATATACAGCTACTGAAGGACCGGTTAATCTTATGTTGCAGGTAACGTGCTAAATTCCGTTACTAACTTATCCCTTTACGGATATGTCTCCTCTAACTTTATTTTTACTGATATCTTATTATTTTTCATAAAGTTCAGGTGAATGGTGGTAAAAATGCGAATTCTAAATACTTTTCTCTTATTTGTTTCTACAGTCATTCTACTGATTTCTTTAACCCTTGACTGGTCTAAAGATGAAGAAAGACAAATGATCATTTTACTCTACATAGAAATAGAAAGAATGCTGAAAAAGAAAGAAACAGCTTTTAGCTATTGAAGATTTAAAAAGTGGTGTTCATATACCTGCTGATATTTACTCCTGGCTCTTATGGCAGATCTTGGAGGACCCTTCTCCATCACCTTCTAAATGCAATTTTTCTCCTGAGTTCTGTTCATTTATTGAAGCCTGTTTGCAGAAGGATGCAGATGCTAGGCCAACAGCAGAGCAGGTGAGCAAATAGATATTACCCACAGAACAAGATGAGTTTTGCGTGTAAGAACCTTAAAAGTTGAACTTGTTGTTTTACGATGATACAACTATGATAATGTATTAGAGAAGGGAAAAGATGAGCTGTAGCCAATCAACCGAAATAGTTTATGTAAAACCAACACGTTAATGGTCAGTCACACAAATGTTTTACCTCAGTGTTGTTTAACTAGTGTTATTACTTGCAGCTGCTCTCACACCCATTCATTACAAAGTATGTAGATGCCCAAGTAGACTTAGCTGCATTTGTAAGAAGCATGTTTGATCCAACACAACGGATGAAGGACTTGGCAGATGTAAGTAGACTACCCTTATAATTTGTTAGATAAGTGCACTTTTAGCTATTCCGTTGGCTTATTACTGAGAGGATGAAAGTAACTTGTGTTTATTATGCTCAGAGAATGTTGATCTCACTTGTTCTTTTTGAGCAGATGTTGACAATACATTATTACCTGCTCTTTGATGGACCTGATGAACTCTGGCAGCATACAAAAACCCTGTACAACAACGATTCAATTTTCAGGTACTGAACAGTGCAATGAAGACATGTTTCATGAATGAGATCATACTTGTTAGTTGTGTGAAGATGGGGTTCCTGTCAGTTGACATAGCAATTAGCCATTCCTCAGTCAAGACCAGTTCATTAAAAGGAGAACTGTCTTAAAAACGTGTCATAGGAAAATTATAATCACAAACGAAAATTTTGATTTTAAACTTCTGAAAACACTAACAAGAAAACTAGATTATTTGCAGAAGCTTTATAGTTAGACATCCACTCGAATTAAACCCAATAAAAGAATTCCGAGAGTTACTTGGTTAATTTCTTTGGAGTATTTTTCTTGATAGGAACTTCTCTCTTTTGTAGTTTCTCTGGAAAGCAATCAGTTGGTGGAAATGAAATCTTTGCAACTCTATCAAGCATACGTAGTACATTAGCCGGTGACTGGCCCCCTGAAAGACTTGTGCACGTTGTGGAAAAACTTCAATGTCGTGCTCATGGTCAGGATGGAGTTGCAATAAGGGTATCAGGATCCTTCATCGTTGGGAATCAGTTCCTTATATGTGGAGATGGCATACAACCAGAGGGCTTGCCGAGTTTTAAAGATCTCTCAATAGATCTTTCTAGTAAGAGAATGGGCACATTTCGGGAGCAATTCATCATGGAACCGAGCAGTGTTATTGGCCGCTACTTCATTTCAAAACAAGAGCTTTATATTATGCAGTGAAGAATTGGCATGGATTCTAGCGAAGATAAGTCGATTGCAAGTTGCAACACAGACTGTCTTCTAACTTAAAGAATCTTTGGTGCCATTGCCAAAGCTAAACCTTCTCAAGGTCGAAACAAATAGGTATTTAATTTTTAAAGCTTTTATTCTAATTCCTTTTTGCTTGAAACTTTCCTTTTGCTACTGTCGTACTTGCTCGTAATTCCTCTTTATCAGCTTAATCTCTCTCTTTTTCTGGTTTCGCTTCAGGATATCACAATTATGAATCTACTGAGCTTCAGAATGGATGTTTATCAGTGCTAATTGTATATTACTACCTGATACCTTACACGGCATGTACAGCCAAAATTGACACACATGTACAACCAAAGATAAATTAAATAATGCCCGATTTTATTGAGGCATTCTTAAGATATTTGTAAAAATCCGTTTGGTTAATGTAGACTATAACGATAATGGGTTGACCCAACGACAGTTGTCCAAGATGTGGCAAAAGCTGAGCCATTGTATTAGACGACCATACATTCCTTGAAAAAGTCATGGTTTCATTTTATGCGATTTTTGTTACTTCAATCTCCTAAAGTTCCCGATGTTAATTTGCTTGCCATATTAAATTGGCATGTCCTCGGATGAAGTTGCCCTTTTGACTACTCATCACTTACTTGAGACCCCACAGTATTCTTTTCTCCGATCTCACGAGTGAACTGCTAGCATTTCAAAATGTTTAAGATTCAGAGAAAGGTAGCAGACCCGTCAAACTCAACGACAACACTCTTGATATAACAAAATTCAGAGAAAAAGATAACTAATGTAAGCAATTTTTTTTATTTCTTCACAACGCATTAAGCAGATAGTTAACACATTTACGTTTAGGTCGCAATTAGTATTTCGATTAACAGTCTCCATCCGCACCCCAACTTTACATTTCAGCTACGACCCTGCATGAATTCAAAAGACAGTCAGTGCCAAGCAAATGACTGATAATGACACAATCACACAAATAAGAAAACAGGTCATCTAGAGAGAGATATATCACTTACTATAAATAACCAAAAAACGATTTGTACGGCCTGCTTCTGAAGCAATATCAGCACTTCGTACGACAAATAATGAAGCCAAAAGAGGAATTAGCTAACGACTTCTTACATCGGTGTTAGAAAGTAATCACGGATTGTTTTCCTTTTAAGGGAGGATGGAGGATTCAAAACAGAAGATGGGCTCTTTATTGCAGTTTCAGGGGTCTTCTCGAATATTTCATTTAAGTCGGAATCAGAAGAAAACTTTTTCTCCAGGGCTTCAGGAGTACTGAGTTTAGGCGTGGTAATTGGATTCATTGAGCTAGCTTCATCTGTAAATCGACTGGTAGAATCCTTCGAGAGATGCATTGATTCATTCATTAGAAGCTTTCTACATTCTGAACCTGGGAGCGCCATTACTCTTCTCCGAATGGCGGATGGGGAATTCGTGCTTGAGCAGCAACTGCTTTGAGAGTTCCAAATGCGAACCTATTGCAAGAAGTTGAATATGGATAAGCAAGAAAAAAGTTGCAAATACACATACCATAGACCATTGATGTTGAACAATCCCGCATATGCATAACATTTCTCTTTCATACCGTGAAATCATCAGAAGAAGTTGCAATCTTTCCATCTTCATAAGGGCACCTATAGAGGTTCAGGAGAATAGTATGATCACTTGTCAGGAAATAATAACTCGGAAGCATTGGTTTGGAAAAGAAAATTACCAATCAACTGCTGTAACTTCACCATCATGGCTTTTTGATCTGACTGGATCTTCTTGTGGCCGGTTTACCTGATTGACATGCCCAATGAGTTATAATGAAATCAGCAAGTTGTAGACAACAACCGGAACATAGTAGAAACCTACCTGCCAAATATAGGCATTTCCATCACTAGAACCACTGAGTATGCGAGTAGCATCAGGACTGATAGATGACTGCAATTGCATAGATGAAACGAAGCTAGCTAAGTATATGAGTCATCTATTTGCATTGACAAGCCGGGTTACAGAATTTGAATAGAAATACTAACCTTTACAAAAAATGATTCAATTCGGCATCCAGAAAAAGATTTCAAGGGACCCTTTTCAAGCTGAAGAACATTGTATAAATATATTCTGGTGGGGGGAGAAAAAGTGTTAGTTGTACACACAATTTTCTATTCTCATTGTTCAGTAACCATTCAGAGAAATTTTAGAAACTGAATTTGTCTCTACGATGTAGCAAACAAGAATATTTGCGGAACAGTTGTGGCTGCATTGTTCAGATAATGCTTATTAAACAACGCATAAATCAATTTATGGGGACAAAAGATGCTAACTAGAGCAGCAAATACCTATTGTCCATGCACGAGGCTGAGATAAACACACCATTCAAATCCTGGGACAAGCTAGATATGCCATGTAATCTTTTTTCCTGAAATACAGAGGATTAGTATTGTCGAGACATCATCATATCAATTGTTCAAACTCTCTAAAATCCTTGCGGCTTGGATCAATAAGCATAAAATAAGTAACTTGCCCTCAAGTAGAACCAGTTCACTGTGTAGACTAACCTTCTCAGTTGAGTCTGGATGAGGGCATGTCTGTGTGACAGCATTTTTCATATTTCTTGTATCCCAGAATTTTATAATGCTGAAACATGGTAAATGACCACATATAAGAGGATAAACAAGAACCCCAAATCATGAAATGATATGACTTGCATCTTGAAATTTGATATGATATTACATATATCATGACAACGTTTCTTATATACCTGTCCACAGCTCCAGCTGTGGCAATAGAAACCTCATCTTTGAGATAAAGAACTGATGTGATGCTCATCGAAGCTGTCTGAAAGTGCTCAAGTCTCAGTAAAAATTACAAAGGAATTGTTTAAGAAGAAAGATAATCAGCCACAGACCTTGCCACGCCTTACACGCTTTGCTTGAGGGGAAAGATGAGCACGTCTAACCGACGCAGTTGAGCTGAAGTAATTAAAAATTTGAATCAAAACTAATGGTATTTATCTGGAAAAGAGATCTTACTTGATAAGCAAGAAGCTTGTGCTTCATGTGTTTTAAAGCGTGATTTAAATCACCTGATACACAGTTCCTCATGCCTACTTATTGAGCTAGAATTACATCTCATATCCCAAACAGCGAAAGAGCCATCTCTTGAACCAGAAACAACAATCTCTGTTAAATAATAATAACAAACACTAAGATATGTTAATAGATTCACGTTAAATTGGAATGGCACAACATAATGGATGAAATAAAAATTAGATATATAGATAGAAAAGTTAAACCCACCAGCATTAGTTGGATGAGGAGACATAGATTTCACACTTCCTGTGTGCCCCATCAGCACAGCAACACATTTCTTCTCTTGAACATCCCAGACCTTCATCTGTAGAAAGGCAAAATGAGGGTATTAATTGGCAAGGAAGACGAAATGGCACCCAGTTTCAACTCCTAATTCTGGACTTCCACCGTTCCTAATCAAAGTCCAACCGTAACCTCATTTTTTTATGTGTGTGCGTGTATATATATATATATATATATATATATATATATATATATATATATATATATATATATATATATATATATTGTGTGTACCTAAAACTTGTTATTAAATTAATCTATTTACAGTATTCACTAATCAGCAACAGAAATAAGTCTGCAAATTATGTTATCCAAATCCAAATCCAAATTTCAATGATCAAAATATGAAATAAAAGTAAAAAAGACTGGTTTAGGACTTGATCACTTACAGTTTGATCACCAGAAGCTGTCAAAATTTGGGTTCCCTCCTGCAGAAGTGTTTAAATTGAGATGAAATTATTGACATTTTCAGTTAAGTAGAAATTAAACTAACAACTAAGGCACACAGTTTAAACAATAAACACATAAATCTATCAATTACCTTGACCCAACATACGTCAAACACGGCATTATGATGTGCAACCCATTCGCAAACCCTAGATTTTTCTGTGATACAAACCAAAACATCCATAACCTTAGAAAGAGTAATTGGAATCAATTAGGTAAGATTCAATGCCAATCAAAACCCAAAACCCTAAAACCAAACCAACCTGCATTTTCCGGGTGAGATGAGGAAGAGGGGAAATGGCGACGAGTGTCGAACAAGCTCACGTATCCATCCTCATCGGAGACGGCGAGAATGTAGGAGCTTTTACTGCTCTGCAACAATGACAGAGCTCTTCATTACTATCATTCTCGGCCATTAAACAATTTTCATACAGTTGATGAATACACACACACACACACCGCGTAACATACCTTGCAGAACGAAACAGCCAACGGCGGAGTCACATCGCCGCCGTGTTCTACAGCCACAGCGCCAATTTCTCTGAACCCCGATGCGGCGTCGCCGATATACGGTCGCTTTCGAACTGAAAAATAACACTCACACCCATTAGATACAGCTATATGTATATACATACAAAGAAAATGTATATATTGGGGAAGCTCAATCGATGTGTATAGATGTAGTACCTCTGAACCCATTTAGCTCTCGTAATCTAACGTCTTGGAATAGCGATTGGGAATTCGCGAACTCCATTGAAGGTTCCAAAGAACAGAGAGAGATGAAGTGGTCGATCTGAAGAGTGAGGCTTTTGGGATTTTTTTTCCTTTTTGCTATTTTTTGGTTTTATTATGTTGTTGGCGCGAGAGCAGTTCGTGTCGTTGGCGGGAACTCAATTTTGATGTTTTTAATTTCCTCGAAGGTTGCCGCCTTGGCGAGTTGGCGGCATAGAGAGGTATGTTATGTTCGTGTTGTGTTATACTTTAGGGCTTATTATGATTTAGTCCCTAAATTCTAAACTTTGACAAGGGTTCTCCTTTTCTTTAAGAATGGCATATAATCCACTGTTACGATTATCCGTGGTTATCCGATTCGAACGGGAAGGAAAAAAACCACTCAAACGAGAAAGCTGATCGGGATGGACAATAACCGCACCATTAATATGCGAGTACGGTATTAGTATAATCTGCATAGTACCTGTCCTGATATATATATTCACATAAAAAAATTATTATACATATAGATATGTATTTAACTTTACACTATTTATATTCTTATATTTTTAGTAAAATAATGAGTTTGGAGAGTTATATGTACTTATATATTAAAATTTTAGAGTTTGAAAATTATTAGTATATTGTTTTGTTTAATGTTTTGTTAATTATGAAAAAGATTTAGTATTTTTATCTTTATTTTTTTAATATTTTATTGTTATCAATGGATAATGGGTAACTACGGTTTTCCTCGTTATCTGTTGATTAATACATACACCGTCCATGCAACCAAAAAAATAGTTAATGGAGTTGATATGATATTGTGATGGGCTTTCGGGGATGGGGATGTTAATTGAAAAACTATCCCCGAACCGCCTTATTGTCATTCCTACTTTTCTTTTCTTGTTTTTTCCTTTTTTTTTGTTTTTCTCTTGAAAGCTCTCTAAATTAATGTTATATATGTTTAGCAAAAAGGAGAAAAAATGAGAGGGAAGTGAAAAAGTAGGAATTTATAGAAAATGCCTACAATGAAAATGAAAGTACCTTGTGTTCAAAAAAAAAATGAAAGTACCTTTTGTTGCTGGAGGTTTTGTTAAAAGTGTAATTTCCATTGGAGATTATAAATTTAAACGCGTGATAATGATAAGATAATAAAGTAATAAAGGATATAAGGAATTTAGTGTGGTTCAGCCCGAAAAGATGGCCTATATTCACGATAATTTTTTACTATGAGATAGATTATAAGAGGACTTAAGGTCTTGATGTGAGAGCTTGTTATGTCTAATTTCAGTGTCTTGGGTGCGTAGAAAAATGTGATCGAGCCCTCTTTATATAGATGAGGATGAATCTATCTTCCCAATTTCGTGAATAGGAAACTGTACAATATTAATTACAATTTGGTTAACGGGTAATTATCTCTTCTTCGTGAGCTAGATGCCTTTTATGGTAGATTGGGTATGTGTCCCAAAATGATCAATTTCTTCCTTATTTCTTACTTAATGGAGACTTTATGGTTAACAATTTGTGACACGATACAATAACATGACTCGAAACCCGCATAGAGTTAGCAGGTTTGAGTTTTCCTTAAACGAGTTCGGGTCAAAATCGAGGTTGAATCCACGAACTCGTTTATTAGATAGGTCGAGTTACTTTGGGTTGACTCACTAATGCAATAATGATTTGTAATGACATGTTTATTAAGCAGGTTATTTTCGAGTTAACTAGTTTATGACCCATATAATACATATCTAAAAACTATAACATTTTTATTATTTTATATTTTAACCTTTTATTTTTGTATTTTTAAGACTTTGTTATACAAATGTATTGTTATTTCATGTGGTTTCTATTTATTTTTGGTAAATAGTTGTGTCTTGAGTAGTCCTGGCAATTCGGGCCAGGCCCAACAGGCCGGCACCTAGCCCGGTAGTTTTAGGGCTCGGGCTCATACTGGGCCTGGGATTCGCGGCCCGCCAAGCCGGTCCGACCCCCTTCCCCCTTTTCTTTTTCTTTGGGCACAGAATCGTCTGGGCCCTTAATCTTTTTTTAAAAAAAATTATTTTGGGCTTAGACGAGTCTGGGCTCTTTGTCCATCAATTTCCAACAGTAACTTATGATACCGTTGGGCCCAACGATAACTTATATTACCGTTGGGTCTTATATATTTTTTATTTTATTTTTTGTTTTAAAGTTTAAACTATTTTTAAAAAAAAAAAATATTTTCTTACACTATAAATACCTTACACTCTCCACTCTTTTTTTACACTTATAATTTTCAAATACTCTCTTATTCTCTCATTCTTTCTCTCTAAATCTCTAATTATATTCTTAATTTTATCTTTTTCTCTCTTATCTAATTACTATTTACTAATTATTAGTAATTATATTTTATAGTCTCTAAACTCTCCACAACTCATAAAGCTTAATTCAAGGTACGATTTAATTTATTTATCACACTTATCTTTTTAATTTCTTTAATTTGTAGTATATTTAGTTGTTTACTATTATTACTAGTATATTGTAGTTATAAGTTAGTAACTTAGTAGTTCTACAGGACTTAGTTTTTAATTTCAATTCAATTATAATTGTTTACAATTAAGATAGTAGTTTATTAGTTTGTAGTTTGTAGAAAGTTTATTATATATTTTTTCAATTAATTTGTAATTTATAGTTATTTACAATTAAGTTAGTAGAAACTAGAAAGTTTATTAGAATATTATATTTTTAATTTCAATTTAATTGTAATTTGTAGTAGTTTACAATTAAGTTAGTAGAAAGTTTATTAGAATATTTTTAATTTCAATTAATTTATAATTTATAGTTGTTTACAATTAAGTTAGTAGAAAGTTTATTAGAATATTTTTAATTCTAATTAATTTATAATTTATAGTTGTTTACAATTAAGTTAGTAGAAAGTTTATTAGAATATTATATTTTTAATTTCAATTTATTTGTAATTTGTAGTAGTTTACAATTAAGTTGATACAAAGTTTATTAGAATATTATATTTTTAATTTTGATTTATTTTTAGTTGTATATAATTTTAATATCCATATTTTTAATATAGGATATGGATATGTCAAAGAATATCCCTATTGATGATGACCAAATTCGCATAGCTGAAGAGGGTGACCAAGTCCCTGAAATGCAAACTAATCCAAATGCTAGTGGAAGTTGTTCATAATTTCAGACAATTATTCGCCGAATGCAAGCACGACTTCCAAACGTGCAAGGACAACTTCCAATATATGGGACCATTTCGATCCGGAATTCAAAGATCAGGCCAACGGTAAGAAGACAAAAATGACGAGATGTAAATACTATAAGAAATTATTAACTGCTAAACCATCTAGCGGGACCGCTCATTTGAATAGACATAGTGATGCATGTGTCAAAAAACACAAAAGAGATAAGGAGCCCACTCAATCAACACTTCAATTCAACAAGGATGGTTCAGTAAGTTATTGGAACTATGATCCTTTAGTAGCTAGGGAGTCTCTAGCACCCTTAATTGCTATAAAAGATTTACAATTAGGATTTGGTGATTATAATAGCTATGAAGATCATATTAGAAGATCTTATTATCCAAACTTTAAAAGAGTTTCTAGAAATACCATTAGGAGTAATTTGATTAAAGTTTATGAAAATATGTGCAAAGAATTAATATTTGAATTAACTTCATTAAACTTTTGTATTGCATTGACATCTGATATTTGGTGTGCTAATTCCAAACAAGATTATTTAAGTGTAGTTGCACATTATTTAGATTCAAGGTGGATAATGTAAAAAAGAATAATTAGTTTTCGAGTTGTTGATAATAAACATACTGCTGAAATTAGTAGAGAGAGAATTTTAAATGTTGTTGAAGAATATGGCATAGCGAATCACATTATCTCTATCACTTTAGATAATGCTATCGCAAACACAAAGGCCATAAAATTACTTAACAATTTGGTAATTTTATACACCGAAGGATTCTTACTGCATCAACATTGTGCATGTCACATCATCAACCTTATCGTCAAATCATGTATGGATGTTATAAGTATATATATTGAAAATATTCGATTTGCTATTGCTTATATTCATGCTTCTAATCCACGCATTGCCAAATTTAAAAGATATTGCATAGCTCAACGATTAAAACCAAGAAAATTCCAAGTTGACGTGCCTATAAGGTGGAATTCCACTTATTTAATGTTGAAAAATGCACTACCATATAAAATTCTAATTACTATGTTTTACAATTGAAAAATAGATTTATTAGTATTGAAAGATGAAGATTGGTTTATTTGTGAAAAATTTGTACACTTTTTAGACTTTTTTATGAAGCTACTATTGCATTATCTGGTATTTATTATCCTACTTATCCAATTATTTTACGCCATATCTTTTTTATTGCTAAAATATTTTATAAGGAAAGATATGACCCTATATTTGAACCAATTATAACACATATGCAATAAGTATTTTAAAATATTAATTTCCAATTCCTTTATTATATTTATTTGCTTTTATTTTAGATCCTAGGGGTAAATTAAATAGTCTTTCTAATTTAATTAGCTATATTTCTACTTACATGTTTTGAGATGGATTATGATTCTGAATATACAAATGCTCGTGACAAGTTTTTTGAAGTGTATAGTATATATGAGGCTAAGTTTGGCAGTAGTCAATAATAACACATTCCACAACAAACTGAAGAACAATCAAAGAATAAGTCTTTTTGGAGCATGATAGGTTCTCATTTTCAAGGGCGTGGTCATGGCTTATCATCAACATCATTAAGTTCAAGTCAACCACTACCACCAATGAATCCATAGCAATCATCTAAGCTTAAACAATATATTGAGCTAGACTCTGACATCGACCCCGATGATGAGAACTTCAAAATTTTGGACTGATGGCAAAAGCGTCAACTAAGATTCTCGGTGCTTTTACAATTAGTCCGTGATATTTTAACAATTCCGGTGTCCACGATTTCTTCAGAGTCTGCTTTTAGCACGACTAAGATGATAGTAGATGAGTGGAGGACTTCGTTGGCTCCTGAAATGGTTGAGGTGCTAGCATGTGTTAAAGATGGGAAAATGCGGCAGAGCGAAATCAAGACACTATTCGTATTTGTAACGAAGAATTAGTCAAAAATTTCAATAACTTGTAAATAAACGATGATGATGAGTCATAAACTCATAATTAATGATATACTAGTTTTTTCAAGTAATAATTTGAATTGTAATAAATGATCATCAATAAAATCAGATTTCAATATTTCAAATTTATTTTTTTCCTTATTTTTTTAACATTTTTATTATAATTCTAAATAATTTTCTTAATAGTTTTGTTTTTAATTTTTTTTAATCAACTATTCAATTTCAACTTATATGATATATCCTATTTAATTATTATTAATTTTTTAACAATAGAAAAAAATAACATATTTAGTTTATGTTATCATTTTTTTTAAATAAAAATTCAATTAAAAAGTTTAAATGTAACATGTTTAAAAAAAGTTGTAAAAAAAATTAAATAGTAGCACAAAAAACAAAGGGGGCCGAGAAGTATCTCTCCGAATTAAATGAGAAGAAGAAAGGTAAATATGATTTACTTGTTTTAGAAGCTTGTTTAGTGGAAAAAGATTTATTTGAAATATCTCCCTGGATAGTTGATTCAGGAGCCACTAATTATTTTTGCTCTTCTTTTCAGATGCTTAGTTCTTCAAAGAAGCTTGCCGACGGGGAATTCACAATGAAAGTGGGTAATGGAGCAAAAATTTTAGCAAAAGCAGTGGGAGTCGTTCGTCTTCTTTTTAGAAATAAATTTTTTTTACTGAACAAAGTTTATTTTATTCCTGGTTTTCATAGGAATTTGATTTCTATTTCAAGACTATTTGAACAAATGTTTGGTGTTTCTTTTCTTAATAATGAGATTATTATTTCTAAAAATGGTTTAAATATTTGTTCTGTAAAAATGGAGAATAGACTTTACATGTTAAGGCCGGATGAACAATCACTGCCTAAAACCGAAATGTTTAAAGTAGAACATCTCAAACCTAAAAAGCAAAAAGTTTCTCATGACGACGATACATATCTTTGGCACCTTAGGTTAGGGCATATCAACCTAGATAGGATAAACAGACTTGTAAAGAATGGTCCTTTAAGAGAGCTAAAAGTTGGCACTCTACTAGTTTGTGAATCTTGTCTAGAAGGAACAATGACTAAGAGACCTTTCTCAGCAAAGGATGAAAGGGCCAAAGAACCGCTTGAGCTTGTGCATAGTGATGTATATGCTCTATTAAATATACAAGGAAGAGACGGTTATGAATACTTTGTCACATTTATTTACGATTATTCACGATATGCATACGTGTACCTAATACAAAGAAAATCTGAAACTTTTGAAAAGTTCAAAGAATTCACAGCAGAAGCTGAAAAGTAATTAGGTAAGTCATTAAAAGCTCTTCGATCAGATCGAGAAGGTGAATACCTTGATAATGAATTCAAGGATCACTTGCTGGAGAATGGCATCCTATTCCAACTCACAGCACCTAGAATACCACAACAGAATAGTATTGCAGAAAGGAGAAATTGAACGTTGCTTGATATGGTTAGATCAACGATGAGCTACTCTTCCTTACCACTCTCATTCTGGGGTTATGCACTACAAACCGCTGTTTACATTTCGAATATAGTACCTTCCAATTCTATCCAAAAGACACCTTTAGAGTTGTAGAATGGACGCAAACCTAGTTTACATCATATTTGCATATGGGGGTGCCCGGCATATGTACTGAAAAGAAAGACTGGGAAGATAGAACCACGCACAGAAATTTGTTTATTTGTAAGTTATCCAAAAGGCATAAGAGGAGGTTTGTTTTATAGTCCTCAAGAGAAAAAGATATTTATATCGACAAATGCCACTTTTCTTGAAAATGACTATATGACAGATTTCAAACATCGAAGTAAAGTTGTACTAGAGGAATTACTTTCTGATCAGATCAGACCAGTGTTGGTTTTTGGATTAACACTTAGGAAAAATCATACATGCATGCAAATATGGAAAACACATGATCATATAATAAATGCAACAGAAAAATTAGCGGATTTAGGTTTTAAAATTTTTACATGAAAACAGTTTTCATAATCATAGAACATACATATATCATATATAGGATCATGTATAATATAAATCAAATCTAGATACATAAACCTTAGAGATGAGATTAGGGTTTACCTCTTATAGCGTACTCCTCCTTGATCTCATTGTTGATAGTGATCAAATTTCCAACCCTAGATTTTCTTGCATATGCTCTTGCTCTTGATTGATAAGGTGAGTGTGCACTAAGTTGAATCCTCCGTTGGAGAATGATCAAGAATACCTTCTTGATCCTTTGGAACACCGGGATGTGATATGAGAGTGTGAGGTAGCAGGAAACTTTTTCTCTCTCACTTTGACTAGGGGTGGCCGAATTCTCTCTCACTCTCTCCTTTTGTTATACGTGTAGCACTAGTAGAATTACTGTTCAGTATTTTCTCTCATATATCTTATATATATAGGGCCAAAAACTGCTAATCCTAGTCCAACTAGGATTGGGCTTATTCTCCAATTTGGGCTTTGGGTGTATTTTTATAAATATGTCCAACTCATGAAACTTATTTATAAATATACCAACTTCTGTGTAGAATCATTATTTTATACAGTTTCGTGAAACTAATTTCACAAATACTATCAACCAATTAATGAGCTTTATTGAGTTAGACAAGGGATCTAATGGATCTAAATAATTTAAGCTCCAATAATATGATAAATACATAATAAGTATTATTATAGTATTTATATAAATACTATTAGTAAAGAGGACACTCCACTAAAAGCCTAATACTGCACTCTTAGATTAAATACCATACCTTTAATAGAGATTTAATCAACTATCTTGATTAGCCGATCCATCTAGCATATTCTATACCACATATAGAATCCCTATATAATACCGTAGTTGCATAGATGAAATTACCATAATACCCCCCAACACATATTTACTTTTAATTTACCATCTTTCTATCAAGGAATAATGTTGTCGATAATTTTATTCTCAATGGCCATTTAGACAAAATTATCAATCAATTCACAAAGTGAATACTAAGATCTTAGATTTAATTATTCCATGAATCTTGAAAGAACCTAAAGTGGCATTAATATATAGCGTCCTTAACTATTTGGTGTTCCCATCAATTCATAAACCATAACCTCTGATATGTCAGAGTTCGCCTCTTATTTCATTGGTGCTAGTCTTTTAACATATCAAAAGGCTATAACCTATGAAAGCAAGTCTAGTCAAGTATCAAGGATTAAGATCTATATGCTAAGAGCTAGTTTGTGGTAATATAAGAATTGAGTTACGGCACTCCAATTCTTTATATTACCTGGTTCTGTTCAATACACATAACTTATTTATGTTGTACTAGTATTTCTATCAGAAGTCTGACACTTCAATGATTTGAGACACATCATTCCCGTTAAGATAGAAAAATACTACAATCTTTAGTAAATAAAGTATTCTATTTTTATTTACAGATTATGAACTAATTCATTTAGACTTAGATAAAGAAACAAGTCTCCCCATAATTAACACTTAATCATGTTTGTTTCTTTATACACAAGTAAAGTCATGGAATTTTTTTCAGATAAATAAACTATTCAACTGAGATAGTTTAATATAGCAACTATCATAACTGCACATAAGAGAAAGTTGTTTACATAGTTTAATATAGCAACTATCATAATTGCACATAAGAGAAAGTTGTTTACACTAAAAGGATAAAATTAGATATCTGCTTTTTAGGGCAAATATCTGAACAGCCACAACCAATAATAGTTGTTGAACGACAAAACTATGAGACCGCTATTCTAGATCAGAATACCTTGGCAAATCGACGTAGTGGGAGGATTATTAGACTACCTGCTCGCTACAGGGAAGTTAGAGAAGCACATGTTGCTGTTTCTGATAATAACCAAGATGGCCTATTGACATACAAACATGCAATGGAAGATTCTGATAAGGAAAAATAGCAAGAGGCTATGAACCAAGAAATGGAATATATGTATTCCAATTCTGTCTGGGAACTTGTAGATCCACCTGAAGATGTCAGGCCCATTGGATGTAAATGGATCTATAAAAGAAAAATAAGTGCAGATGGAAAAGTTGAAACGTTCAAGGCAAGGTTAGTGGCAAAGGGTTATACCCAAAAAGAAGGATTTGATTATGAAAAGACTTTCTCGTCATTAGCCATGCTTAAATCCATATGTATCCTCTTATCCATTGCTGCATATTTGGACTATAAAATTTGGCAAATGAATGTCAAGACAGCTTTTTTGAATGGCTATCTTGAAGAAAGCATCTATATGGTGCAACTAGAATATTTTATAGCTAAAGGCCAAGAGCAGAAAGTCTGCAAGCTACTTAGGTCCATTTATGGACTTAAGCAAGTTTCAAGATTATGGAATCTAAGATTTGATGAGACGATCAAGTCTTATGGTTTCGATCAAAATATTGATGAACTTTGTGTATACAAGTACGTCAAAGACAAGAAAGTGGTCTTCCTAGTTCTTTATGTAGATAATATTTTGCTCATTAGGAATGATACAAGTACATCAAAGACAAGAAAGTAGTCTTCCTAGTTCTTTATGTAGATGATATTTTGCTCATTGGGAATGATGTAGAAATATTATCTAATGTAAAGAAGTGGCTAGCCAAGCAATTCTAAATGAAAGATTTAGGAGAAGCAAGTTATGTGCTTGGGATCCAGATTATTCAAAATCGCAAGAATAGACTTTGGCACCGTCTCAAGCATCTTATATTAATAAGGTACTCATTTGTTTTTCGATACAAAACTCTAAGAAAGGATAGTTACCTTCTCAACATGGAGTTATCCTTTCCAAAGAGCAATGTCCTAAGACACCTCAAGAGGAAGAGGATATGAGACGGGTTCCATATGCGTTTGCAGTTGGCAGCCTTATGTACGCCATGTTATATACTAGGCCTGACATATGCTACGCAGTAGGGATAGTCAGTCATTTTCAATCAAATCTAGGATTAGATCACTGTATAGCGGTAAAGCATATTCTCAAGTATCTTAGGAGAACAAGAAATTATATGTTGGTTTATTCAAGTCAGGACTTGATTCCTATTGGTTATACTGATTCTGATTTTCAATCAGATAAAGATACTCGAAAGTTGACGTCTTGGTCAGTGTTCACTCTTGGTGGTGGAGCCATTGTCTGGAGAAGTGTTAAACAATCCAGTACTGCAGATTCTACCATGGAAGCAGAATACAAAGCAACTTGTGAAGCAGCTAAAAAAACAGTTTGACTCATAAAGTTCTTTACTGATTTGGAAGTTGCTCTAAATATGGATAAGCCATTGACTTTATACTGTGATAACAGTGGAGCGGTGGCGAATTCAAATGAACCAAGAAGTCACAGGAGAGGAAAGCATATAGAGAGGAAGTATCATCTGATTAGAGATATAGTAAAATGAGGAAACGTGATCATTATAAAGATAGCATCCGAAAACAATATTGTTGTTCCTTATACAAAAACGCTTCTAGCAAAGATTTTGAGAGTCACTTGGAAGGTTTAGGATTGAGAGACATATCTCACCTCCTTTAGGACAAGTGAGAGATTGTTAGGGTTTGTGCCCTAAAAGCATGTATATTTTGGATATTTACTGAATTAATAAAATGACACTTTTCTATTTGAATTTGTGTATAATTGGTATGTCTTTAAATATCAGAAAATCTCTAGTTTATTTATGTGACCATAAATTTAGTATATAAGTATTATATACATGAGGATTAAATTTATGGATAATAAACTAAATATAGTATGTAATAATTAATTAAAGTATGAGATCTTTAATTAAATATTATTAGTATGGTCCATTAACATTGAGAATATAATAGTCTTATCTGGACTATTGATGTGTGACATCACAATGGAGGTACTTTATATAATTCGATTATATATGACTGGACCAGACATAACTTGAATCTCACATAAATTTTTTTAACTGTTGAGAGTTCAAATAATGTCATTAGATAATCATATGTAGATCAATCTTAATCCTGAGTAGTTATAGACTTCTATTTATAACATCATGATCTTTAACATACTTGTTCAAGGTTTGTTTGGTAAACAGACTAAAATACTTGTATCTTGGGAGCATGATGAAATGAGTAGCTGAGAATATAACTTACAGTTATGGAATCCATTCCTTCCATTAGGAAGCTAGAAAGAAGATTCCCTTGTGTATTGATTCAGGACTTGAACAGTTTGAGTATTCAATTTATAATAGATTTATAAATTAATTGTTTATTAGAGAATCAGTAGTACACAAGGATAAAGATATAATTGGAGAGGTAAACGGAACACGACCTAGCTCTAATTATGAATTGTCTATGGAGGATTGAACTACATGTAATGACTAAATCAATAAACTGCTTGTTGTTTTCTAAGTAAATTAATTTTGTAACTTCAAGAGTGCAATTCCAGATTTTTAGTGGAGTAATACTAGAATTAATAAATTAGACAAATTAATTAAAGAGTTTAATTAAGTGTCATAATTTATTGGAGTTTGAATTACAGGTCCATAGGTCCCCAATTCCATCTCTTACAAATATTGCACTGGATATTACATTATTTCTGTTACTGCACACTTTGTCTAGATAAATAGTTTATCTATATGTAATTAATAATTGTCATCAATTAATTAATTAATTAATTAATTAATTTTGAATTAATTAATTTAAATTTATGGAGGGATAAATTTCCTAATTTGTTTAAATTTTGAATTTAAAAATATCTAATTATCAGATAATTAGATAAATAGAAATTAGAAAACTGACTGAATTTTTCTTATTTAGATATATATATTAATTAGATTAATTAATTTAAACATATATATATATAATCTTTACGTTTAAAAAATTACGGTAAAGTTAAAAAAAAAGTTTTCATAAGCATATATATATTAATTTATTTATTAAATAGTTTAATATATATATATATATAAGGTGAAATCTTAGCAGAATACACTACGTATTATTTTCTACAGATCTTCCATAAACTAGAGAGAAAAAGAAGAGAGTCTTCCTATTCTCTATAGAACAAACTCTTGCAATCTCATGTATTGAGAATATTGCAAAGGCTTAAAGTGTGAGTTTTTGAGAGATTGTATGCAACGCCCACACGTTCATCCAGTTGTGCTTGAGGCTTGGATTAGAAGATCGTGGTTTAGCAAACAAAAAAGCTAGGATCCGCTGATAGGCTACAAGAGGTATTAGATCTATTCTCTTTGTATGTTCTTATTTGTTATGAATTAATTCTATGCACTCATATAGTCAATTGTTTTGAGAAAATTTTTGAAAGTTTCTGGGCCAATCTTCCGCTGTGAAAATCGTTTTTTAATTCCAATAAATATATAAGGAATCTTTTCAAAATATATATAAGGAATATTAAAAAATTATAATATTTTTAGTATTTTTGTATTTTTATTCTTAGTTAAGTCATTCCTCATTAGATTACAATCATAGCTTAGTCATTGGCTCAACCACAATTAATGATGACTACAAATTCGTCCACAATGGGGAGGCTATTATTGTCCGCCTATCTTTTATACACTTACATTGTATATCTTGATAATTTGCTTTAAAAATAAAGTTTTGAACACATTTTTAAGATCCTTTAAATGGAAATAATAGTACAAGAATTTTAAATGCATTATTTAAATTTTTGATAAATATTACATATGTTTATAAATTTTTAAAATAATTAATATAATAAGTAAATAAATGTCAAATTCCGATAGGTCAAATTTGTCAAAACTTAAAGCTTAGTTAGTTAAGCTCAACTTTAAAGCCTATTACTGCAATTGCTAAATTGAAAATGTAGGTAGAGTTTGGTTTAGTCTCCTAATTACTTCAAACTGCATGGTTTGAGAATAGCTATAAATCTACTGAAACTGCTAAATTGCAAATGTATATGTAGGTATAGTTTGGTTTTTAGTCTCTCCTAATTATTTTAATGTAGGTTTGAGAATTGTAATAAACCACATGTAGGTTTGATGCATTAAGCGAGGGATTTGAACCAAAACATCACAGGCTTTTTTTCATAAGTTGTCTTTTTCTTTTTAAAAAAAATAAGTTGTTGCTTTTTCTTTTGTCGTTCTGAGCTACAATTTCATAATATTGAAATCATTAAGTTATTGTTTCTTTGTTGTTGTTTCTTTTTTACTCTTTTGAACTACAATCTCATAATATGATTGATTTTATTATGTCGATTATTTCATTGTTTGTCATTTTCAAGTTTTTTTTCAATTTTGTTGTCATTTTAAACATTAAGTCCTGACGATGCCCTCAAATTCTAACCAAATATTACCCATCCGTCTTCACCACTGGCATCCTCCTCTCTTCTTATTTTATAAGAGTCAAAAATCCCAAAATAACCGATTTTCTATGGATGGAGAAAGTATTGATCCAATTATTATTAGTTCTAAGATGTCGCAAAACAATACATAGAGCAACATGGCTCATGTTTATTTTCGAAAACACTTTTGCAGCCATAAAATAAATATGTTATTGTCATTTTTAAGAAATTTGACCAAAAAAACAATGGATAGTATATAATATATATTTTCCTTGTGTAAGAATATAGAATGGTACCTTTTAATTTTTATATAACAAAGTAATTAAACATGGTATTTAGTTCTAATATAACAATATTTTGGTATTATCTTTTTTATTTTTTTCAGAAAAAGAAAATTAGGTTTGATTAAGAGTACTACTACTACAGTCTTTTATTGTTTTAATTTAGTTAGGAGTGATTTATTGTAAAGTAAAATCCAAAAGGATGGCCTAATTATTTAAGAAATTAAAAATTAGTTCTCTAATTGAAATTTTCCACAATTTTTGTTCATGTTGTATATACTACATAATAGGTCATGTATAATGTAAAATAATTTGTCAAATTCTTCAAGATAAGAGGTGAATGATGAAGTTTAGTTTGCAAATGTAGGTGGAGTTTAGTTTAGTCTCTCTTAATTACTTTAAACCATGGTTTGAGAATAGTCATGAACAATGCGTGCAGTTTTGACACACTAAACAAGGATCAAAACCAGAATATCACTACAATCTTTTTTTTTTTCCCTCTCAAGTTGTCGTTTTTTGGGTCAAATTAAGCTGTCATTTATTTGTTGTCCTTCTGGCTATAATCTCATTATATGGTTGATTGTCATTTATACAAATTTATGTAATTTATTTAAGGGTCTTATAGCAAAATGGGCTCATTTTAAGTAAATTTCATTTTTCAAATATTATAGCAAAATGACTAATATGTTATTATATATACCATGTGTAAAATATTATATACCAAGTATAAAAAATTTATATACTCAATAAATAAACTAAAACTAGTATATATACTTATATATTAAGCGTAAAAATACATATATCTGATCATTTACCTATAAAAAGAGAAAAATGGACACATACTAAAACAAAGTGTAAAAAAAAGGACATTCACCAAAATATTTCTTTATTTAACAGATCATGTCGTTTTAAAAGTTCTATTTATTTTCTATTACATTTGTTGTTTTTCGATTTGTCATTTCTAAGGCGATGCTCTTACAAACCGGGGGTAATTGGCACATTTGGTCCTTTCTATTTTAAGCTGTGATGATTTGGTCCCGAAAGTTTTACTTTTGTCTAAAAAGACCATAGACTTTCATTCTGTTGGCTAGTTGTCCAAAATAGATAACATCAGTTAAAATCAAGGGTAATTACGTAATATCATGTGTGCCCAAAACATTCAGGATTTAATTATTTGTTAATGTTCTTTGAAAACAGTTAAAAGATTAACATCTAAAAGAAAAAAACAATTGAAAACAACCCTGCCACAAAAAAAAAAAAAAAAAACAAGTAAAACCAAACCAAAAGATGAATACCCCACAAAGTCTCATAACATAATAAGAAAACTCAACAAAAAACTCTCAGTTCAGCTGTGTTTAATTTTGTCGTCCCTTTCCACTTCAATTTCGTTTTTTGTTTTACTAAATTGTCTTCACCTATGATCATTAGGTCTCCACCCTTTTGGAAATGGTTCGTTTTATTATAAATAAAAATGATAATAATAATAATTATAGTTATTATAATAATTATTATTATTATTAAAATGGGACAATAAAAAAAAAAAAAAACTTGCTACTTGTGTTTTATCAAAAAAATCCACACATTTTCAATAATATCAAATTAAACATTCAATTTGTATTTTCCTATCAAATAAGACTGGACTCACACACTTAGCCAAAATTAGAACTTTAATTTGTTAAAAAAGATAATTTTACCCTTTAAACTCATAAAACATATATTAAAACTAATAAACATTGAAACTAATTATTATTGTCTTCCTTTCTCTTTTTTTTATAAATATTTTTAAGTGAAAATAATAATTATTAAAATAAAAAGAATTTTATCTATCCAAAGCAATTTTTTTTTTTTAAAAAGAATGACAAAAGTTTAAAAAAAGTTCTCGTTTTGATATATTTTTTTTCAAGAGTTTAAATGATTCAAAGCAACTAAGATTACTTTTTTTTAAAAAAAAAAGAAAATTAAATTTTTTAAAAAAAATATCTCATTTTTTCTTTTTTTTTTAAATCATATTAAGTGAAATAATAATTATTGAAACTGAAATGAGTTTAAATTATTCAAAACAATTAAATGTTAAAAATAAAAAATAATGACTACAATTTTTATTTTTAATAATTATTATTTTTGCTTAAATTATTATCTTTATTAAAAAAATAATAATTAGTTTCAATATTTGTCATGTTTAATATATGTTTTATGAGTTTAAGAGTAAAATTATCTTTTTAAACAAATCATAGTTCCAATTTTAACTAAGTGTATTTCTCTGGTTCTATTTGATAGGAAAATATAAATTGAATGTCTTATTTGATATAAATGAAAAAATATGGATTTTTTTGATAAAACACTAAAAGTGGTGGGTTTTTTTTTTTTTTTTTAAAGGATATTATCACTTTTATACAATGTATTTTGACACTTTATTCGAATTATATCTTGCGTTTTGGTTATTATCAACATTAACCTTTAGATTTGAAATATATTACAAATTTATATCCTCGCACCAATTTAAAACAGTTAATTTATCAAGTTTTTCATGTTTTCATTTAAAGCCCTGGCCTTGGGTTTGATAAATTTTAGGACTTTTTCTTTTATTTATTTTTTTCATTGAGTAAAATCTTTTAATTGTTAAAAAAGTAATTAACAATTCATATGTGGAAACATGTGGGGAAGAATTTAACTGCCGCTATTAATTTTGGACAATTTGCCAACATAATGCAAATTCGGGGTCTTTTTGGAAAAAAAAATTAAAGGATGATACTATGGGTCTCAATTATTATACCAAATTTTTTACCAATACATGTGACATATGATTTGTCATTATTTAATTAGTATATTGAAATCTACAATAAATAGATTAAATATTATTACGAATCGAATAATGACAAATCACATGACACAAGTGTTGATATTGAAAATTTGGTACAATAGTTAGGAAGCATCATCCAAAATTAGAACATTAGGGACCATATCATCACAATTTAAATAGTGAAGGGACCAAACGTGCCAATTAGGCTGGGGATATTTAGTTATATAGACCTTTTAAACCCTAAATATTAGCCAGAGGAAACGTGGCGAATTACATATTTCAATTTAATCTTATTCATTGGCATCCTCCTCTCTTCTTCTTATATCATAGTCAAGAATCCTAAAATAACTGAAATCCCAAAATAATTTTCTATTGTTTCTAATTTTACTCATGAGATTAGCACGTTTTGGGTAAGTGCTATTTAACGAAATTATTGGAAAGAAAATAATAAGATGAAACAAAAATCAAAATCTAAGAATGAGAACCTAAAAGCCACAAATAAAAGAATGATGACTTAAACAAAAAAAAAAAAACTAATAAAAATACATTTCTTTTCTAACATAACTAATATTAGGGATTTCATGGGGTTTTGATCTAAAAAAATTGAGTTCAAGATTAATTTTATTAATTTGTTTCGAGTTTGAGAGATTTTTATATTAAAAAGTATTTTTTTTAATGGTAGAATTTCAGGTTTTCATTTTTTTTTTTTTTGGCATCAATTTCAGGTTTTCATTTAAACCTTGGATTTGATAAATTTTAGGACTTTTTTTCTTTTAATTATTTTTTTCATCGAGTAAAATCTTTTTTTTTTTTTGGATAGACAATATTAGGGATTTCATGGGGTTTTGATCTAAAAAAATTGAGTTCAAGATTAATTTTATTAATTTGTTTCGAGTTTGAGAGATTTTTATATTAAANTATCATAGTCAAGAATCCTAAAATAACTGAAATCCCAAAATAATTTTCTATTGTTTCTAATTTTACTCATGAGATTAGCACGTTTTGGGTAAGTGCTATTTAACGAAATTATTGGAAAGAAAATAATAAGATGAAACAAAAATCAAAATCTAAGAATGAGAACCTAAAAGCCACAAATAAAAGAATGATGACTTAAACAAAAAAAAAAAAACTAATAAAAATACATTTCTTTTCTAACATAACTAATATTAGGGATTTCATGGGGTTTTGATCTAAAAAAATTGAGTTCAAGATTAATTTTATTAATTTGTTTCGAGTTTGAGAGATTTTTATATTAAAAAGTATTTTTTTTAATGGTAGAATTTCAGGTTTTCATTTTTTTTTTTTTTGGCATCAATTTCAGGTTTTCATTTAAACCTTGGATTTGATAAATTTTAGGACTTTTTTTCTTTTAATTATTTTTTTCATCGAGTAAAATCTTTTTTTTTTTTTGGATAGACAAGTAAAATCTTTTAATTGTTTTAGAAAGATTAATCCTTTAATTGTTAAAAAAATAATAATTAACGATTCGTATGTGATTGTGGAACACGTGGGGAAGAATTTAACTGCCACTTTCAAAATTGGAGTTTGGACAATTTGCCAATGAATGCAAATTCGGGGTCTTTTTGGCCAAAATTGAATTTTATATAGAGCTCTTAAACCCTATCAGTCTCCTCCTCTCTTATTCTCTCCCCGCAGCCTCTTTACCCCTCTCTCCAGGCCTCTCCCCCACCATGGGAAAGCATTACAGACCTCCTGTAAGTTGAATTGCAGTATCTTTCGTCGAACTTTGCTCAATTTTCTCAATTACAGACCTAATTTTCTCGCGTGTTTTTTCTTTCTAGGGAAAGAAAAAGGAGGGAAACGCCGCGAGGTACATTACCAGGTCACAAGCTGTCAAGCACCTTCAAGTCAATCTACCTCTTTTCAGGTCCGTCCCTCCTTCCCTAACTCACTATCCGCCATGGATTTGTAGCTTTTATGCTCCACTGTGATGTTTATGTAAATTCATGTGCACATTTTTGTCAACTATTTGTGTTCTTAAAATCGGAAAAGGGTTTTGATTATCTACTTTTTCTATTATCGTTTTGTTGGGCTGAGTTTGATTTTTTACCCATTTTATCCTCGTTTTTTAGTTGCGCTTCCTAGTGGAAAAGAGAGCATAAACATAGCTATTTCTCTTGGGTCATTTCATACACATATATATGTACATATGTATGTATATATGTATGTATATGTGCGCTTGTTATTTAAAGCAAATGGGTCGGGGACTTTTTTAGCTCAAGATATGTTTTTTAGATTCGGGTTTGGGTTTAAATGCTCTTTGTATGTTGAACTAGTTCTTTTAGTTACTCACCTGGTTTTTTTTTTTTTTTTCCATGCTTTTGTATATTGTAGGAAACTATGCATTCTTAAGGGTGTGTTTCCACGAGAGCCAAAGAAGAAGGTGAAAGGCAATCACCACACTTATTATCACTTGAAGGATATTGCATTTCTTCAGCATGAACCTTTACTTGAGACATTTAGAGAAACAAGGGTTTATGAGAAGAAGATTAAAAAAGCTAAGGCAAAAAAGAACGAGGAACGTGCAAAGCGACTAGAAACTCAAAAACCCAATTACAAACTTGATAGACTTATTCGAGAGAGGTTTGTCTCCACCCATTTTATATGTGTATATATATTTCGAGTTTTTTCTATTGCTCCTGTACATGATTGAACAAATATCTGAAGATAGTTGTTTTTGCATAATTGGAATTTAGGTATCCAAAATTTATTGACGCACTTAGAGATTTGGATGACTGTCTTACAATGGTGCACCTTTTTGCGGCTTTACCTGCACTAGAGAGGGAAAAAGTTGAAGTAAAGCGCGTCCATAACTGTCGAAGGTAGACCCTTTGAGTATATGAAAAATTAGTCATAACTACCGGCGACATATTATTATTCGAACCAATCCAGGCAGTCATAGTACCGTTGATGCTTTATCTCTGGGTTTCTTTTGATCCCTTTTCTAGGTTGAGTCATGAATGGCAAGCGTACATCTCCCGCACTCATAAATTGCGCAAGGTCTTTGTCTCTGTGAAAGGAATATATTATCAGGTATAGTTGCATACTTATTGTTGCGGTGGGATTTTAAGTCTTTGTAGGAAGAGTTTGTAAACATCGTCAATATGGATTTACATGTATCTGGTGTTTGTTTGTGCAGGCAGAAGTTCAGGGGCAAAAGATCACGTGGTTGACCCCCCATGCCTTGCAGCAAGTTTTGACTGATGACATTGATTTCAATGTCATGCTAACATATCTAGAATTCAATGAGGTTGTGTTTTATATATGTGAAAATAATTATTTGATGGAGAAAGCGGTTATTCTATACCCTTGATTATGTCGTGTATTTCTTACCATATATATTTTTTCTTTTGCCTGTAGACTCTTCTTGCCTTTGTCAATTGTCATCTTTATCATTCCATAAATGTAAAGTATCCACCAATCCTTGATCCTCGATTGGAAGCATTAGCGGCAGGTATGTTTTCTCTGGGGTTCTCATTTTGTCTTGGCCAGTTTAAGCTACCCATAAGTTTTTTCATTGTTGATTGATTTGTTTATTTCATTTTTTTATAATTAAGTTCTATGGATTTTGCAGATCTTTATGCGTTATCAAGATGGTTTGCTGCTAGCACTAGAGCTCCCTTGGTAGATCCTCAGGCTTCTAGTTTGTCTGGGTCTGAACAGGGTCAGGGCCAGAATAAGGAGACTTCACTTGAAGAGTCTGAATTAAGATTAGCCCAACTTCAGCAGCAACTCCCTTCCAATGAACCTGGTGCGTTGATGCGTCTTGTTGAAGATGTTGCTGGTGAGGATGAGGAGGATGAAGACACAAAGGAATGCAAGAAACTCTTCAGAAACATGAAATTCTTCTTGAGCCGTGAGGTGGGACCAATATCCATTTTGATGTGCAGTATCGTAGTTTCTCATACAGAGAACATGGTTTGTTCAGTGAAGGAACATCCTAGTGCTAGAAGTGAACTGAAAAATGATAAAGCTAACAATATTTAATATAGTGAAACTACTGTTCTATCTTTGCTGGTTATTGTTTCTTTATTACATCCAGTTGGTACTTGATACTGCTGCAATGATCTCTGTTGTGTTTGTACTTTGATAGTTAATAGTGGTACATTCTATGCCAAGAAGGGGAAAAAAAAGAAAGAAACTAACTGAGAGTTAATGTTTTGCTTTTTTCAGGTTCCTCGAGAGTCACTGCTGTTTGTTATTCCTGCTTTTGGTGGTATGGTATCCTGGGAAGGAGATGGGGCTCCGTATGATGAAAATGATGATGATATTACCCATCAGGTTTGCTTTTGGAGACATAATATAAGTAAAAATAAAACAGGTTGATCTGTAGCTTTTCACCGTTAAAAATTGTTGTTCTTTGTGCAGATTGTTGACAGGCCATCACAGACTCGTAAAATCCTTTCCAGAGATTATGTTCAACCACAGTGGATTTATGATTGTTTAAATGCACGGATCATTTTGCCGACTGAGGGTTATCTGGTTGGAAGGTAATATTTACTGAGGGTTACTTGTTCCAAATTTCCATGAAAAATCTGTTCCATAATTTGGGTTGCATCATGATAACACATTTCAATATGATAAAGTTCTGAAACCAGTGACACATGTAACGAATGAATGAATGAATGAGAGGGTTACTCTTACTTGAATAAAACAAAAAGAATGACAATACTTCTAATTGTATTGTCAAACATTTTGGCTGGAAGGTGAAATGAAATTCCTAAAATAGAAGGATGTTTTATTCAGGAGCCCAAGGAACGTGATGTTAATCATCTTGTACGTTGCTCGTTTTTTGATTCTGGCTGAGTTGTCAGATGATTGACGTGTTTGTTTTTGAACAGGGTTCCACCACCACACTTGTCACCTTTTGTTGACAATGATGCAGAAGGATATGTTCCAGACTATGCCGAGACCATTAAACGATTGCAGGCGGCAGCCAAAAATCAACTCCTTCCATTGCCAGGTGTGGGCAGAGAAGATTTGGAAGATCCTCAGAGTTTACTGGCTGAAGGTGTTATTGATAGAGCAGAGGCTAATGAAGCCGCTGAGAGAAAGCGACAGGTACACAATTCTTTTGTGTATTTTTTCCAGAAACATTTCGTTGAATTCAGAATTATTTTTTATGTTTCACTTTTTCTTTTTAATTATTTTTTTCCGTTTACCACTCTGGTATTTTGCATTGGGTTTCATCATTTGGGTCCTGATTGGCCTTAACAAATTCTAACTGGATGCAGATTATGACCCTTCGGAAGCAGTATGAAGATGAAATAAAGATAGAACTTCAAGGGGCTTCATATTCTTCGGCGGCCCCTAATCAGACTTCTGCTGAGGACATGGAAGTTGGAGAAGAATCTCTTCCTGATCTTCAACAAGTTGCTGAGGATACCACCAGCATGTCAAAGGTTATGATGCCGCGTAAAAAGAGAGGGCTTCTTGAAGCCATAATGGTAAAACTTACATTGATTCTCAAATGCTTTCATTTCTTTCTGATATTTTTCCATAAAAATTTAACATTTTGTTGTTACTTTTCGGCGTTATCTGTTATTACTTGATCAAACAACACTTGCCCATTCGTTTAAAAATTGCTGCTTTTTGTATTTTTGGGAAAGAAAATCTGTAATATCTGCTTTTTCTTCTTTGACAAACACACGCACACACATCTCAGTATGTATATATATATACATATATATATGTATATTAAATTTATGTTTTTCTTGGGCTAATTGAGAGAAGGTTGATCAACTTTTGGAGATCGTGGCACACATTGTGAGCATAAAAGAAAGTTAATGTAGCTTAACGAGCTTTTGCATCGAGTTACTTATAATCATGGAATTTTCTGCTTGTTGATAGTGGACTAAAATTTACTGTGGTTAAATGACTAATGTGCCATATCTTTCCTCTTAAACAGAAAGGCAAACAACGAAAGCGGGATCAGGTTAATCTTCTCAAGGAACGGAAGAAAAAAATTGAAGAGCGTCAGAAATCCAAGTAGACTTGAAGTGGTAGCCCACAAATTTTGTGTTTTTCTTTTTTCAAATGTATTTTTATTTAATGACTTTGTCTTTTTGAATATCTGTTTACAACAAAGAGGAAAAAAGAAAAAGAATAGAAGTTTTGTTGCTTAACATTACTGTATCTTTTTTATGAAGTCGTTTTAATAAAAAAATTTTATATATAAAAATCTTGCCTATTGTATACGTCGTCTCGGGGGTAGCTTTTTAATGTAGGCAACATTTACTGATTCGTAATGGAATGTGGAAAGAGAATGAAGGGAAAAAGGAATGAAAAGGAATAAAAAAATTGAAATGGTTATGATTCTCTAATTGTGTAGCTAATTGGTTTTTAAACATATGAAATGAATAACATTCTTTTTTTTTTTCCCCCTTAACATTGCAGATTAGTAAATATGTATGTAATTGCAAGAGAGGAAAGAATAGCATTTATTTTAAGTAAGCTCTAATTACGAGCTATTTACTGTTGATTGTTGCAATTTCAAATAGGTATGGGTTTATAGAATAAACATTTGAGATAAGAATAAACGAAATTTTTTAGAACGGGCTATTAAATGGAAGTCTTGACAATTCGTGTAATCGTGTCATGTTCAAGATGATAGATTATCACACAAGATTCCAATTCTAATCTGAACACAATATGATTAATAAATGTGTAAAAAATTTGAAGCTGAATAAGACACTATTAATACACAGTAACAAGACATGATTAACCCTTTTAATAATATGTTATCTAAATATGACCTATTTAACACGATTAGTCAATATTAACATGAATATTTATGTTTAATACTATTATACACTATTTAATTAAAGTGGATACATGTACATATGTTAAATATGTCATGTTCGTATCATGTTGGCACAAAAACAATATGTTTAATTAAACATGTTACACGTGTCATTTTCGGGTTAAGCGGGTTGATTAAAAATTCGCCAGTTTATTATGTGTTATATTTGTCAATTTGAGTTGACATAAAAATTAAATGTACCATCCAAAACCGTTTATTTCGTGTTATGTTGTGTAGAAAATTGACTACCTAGAGAAAAAAAAAAACTATTTGGAATCTTAATTATTTCATTAAAAAATTGAGGAAATTAGATTTTTTTATGATAAAAGTTAAAAAAAATTTTGAAAATCCCAGGTCTCGAAATTGTTTGAAAAATCTCGGATGTAATTAGAAAAATACTACGTTTAAAAGTATTTAGAAAAATATCACTTTTTATTAATTGGTGAGAGACATGAGGTAATCTGTCAAGTTATCTTTAACTTGATTAGTTACATCAAGTATCACTACAAAATATCAATTTTGAAGAAAAATGATACTTTTTTAAATATTTATTAAAAGTGATATTTTGCTAAATAAATTGATTTTTCCAAAAAATCAGCCCATCCGGATTTTAAAACTTTAACACTATGGATAATTTTTGTAAGAAGCCCTTCACAATGCCACCCTTTTCCTTTTTTTTCCTTCATGAGCTCGGAATGAGGGCCCGGATTTTATGATGGGCCTAAGCTGGCCTCAAAGGCCCAATAGCCAAATCGGAATCCGGATCGGAAAATGGCGTCGCTGTGATTCTCTTACCGGATTCAATTTGGCGCGTAATAACACCAAAGGCAAAACATGTTAACGAATTCGAAACCAAAAAAAAAAAAAAAAAAAGGGCCGAAGCCGATTTCCAGATTCTCCAAGAAAAATCAATATCGTCTTGAATGAGAAAGAGAGTAGTGCAAATAGTTTCTTCAAATGGGACAAGGGTAAGCGCGCTCTCTCTCTTTTCTTCTCCGCTTTCTTTGATTGCTCCTATGTATTTATATATACACCATGTTTATTTCGATATATAATACCTATATATATATATCTTGTATAGATTTGAGGTAGTATCTATCTTCCTTGTTTTGTTTATGTTTGTGCAGAATCTAAAATTTGAGCTAGAGCTACAATTTGGGTAGACATGATAACAATCTATTCACACTCAAAAAACAAGTTTTTGTACAAATAACAAATCTCAAAACTGCACAACCGGTAAAACCACACACTCGCTCACACAATCAAAAACAATCAAACCTCTGAGTAACGCTTTTCAAAACCAGAATATATGTACGAATATAGTAAGTGTTGTAGGCACCCAATTGTTTGTTCTAACTACTGGGTTGTGTCTTGGAATGAGAAGACTTGCCTGTAATGGCTTTCTTTACTTTGGAGATTGAGTGTTTCACCTTTGAGCCAACCCCTGAAAATATACCATGAGATTTCTTGCGTGTAGCTTTTGCATCAATGTCTTTAGAGGCTTGCACTAGGATTGGTGCATCAGGGTGGTCTTCATCTTCATCTTCATCTTCGTGTTCATGTTCATGTTCATGTTCCTCCTCTTCATGTTCTTCTTCATCATCTTTCCCTTCATGGGTTGGACTGTGTTCGGCTTCTTTGCTGCTTTTTGGCTCCTCTTCTTTGGTTGTGTGTTCAGCCACTTGTGTTTTTTCTTCTGTTGAGCTCTGCATCAGGGCAGATAGTGAAGGCATTGCTGGTTCAGTTCCTGTTTTTCTTGTACCTGAATGGTGCGCTTCCTTTTCTGCTCCAAGTTCCTCTTCTTTGATTTCTCTATCAGCCCACGTTTCATTTCTCGGTCTTATGTCTTTTGATTCTGCACTTTGTGCAGTTTCTTCAACTGAATCTTGGAGAATTGGTGAAGCACCCCTGTTGCTGGTTGTGATTTTTGCTGCCGTGCTCTCTACGCTATCTGCTTCCGTTGGAGTTTGCTCTTGGTATTTTTCATGGGAGCTTTGGGCTTCTTCTATGTCGAGGCTCCTGTTTCCATGTGGAATTTCTCTGCTTCTTACTTCCTGCATATTAGATAGAGACAAACTATGAATCTTTTTGACTAATAATATGTGTTTAGAGGTGGGGTTAACCATCTATGATCGGCTTCGTTGACATAGAGAAAAAAGAGAGTTTCCTGCAACTAACCTCTTGTTCTGAAATTTCTTTTGCCGTGGTTTGTTCTGCTTCGATTGTCGTCTCAGGCTGATACTCTTGAGCTGACAAATCAGTTGTTGCTACCTTGAGATGATTTTCAATGATTTCAACATTTTCAATACTGGTGATCGATTCCTGACTCTGTTCTTTCTCAGAGACGAACTCAGAAGCTATTTTCTGATTAGCAACGTCAGGAGTGGAAGCTTCTACGACTGCTCTTCTTGATTCTGCTGCTTCATCATTTTCTGATGGAGAAAAAGCATTTTCTGCATCTTCTTCAGTTTCTTGAGCCTCTATTTTTGGTACTTCATTGATGGTCCCACCTTCTTTCTTAGTTACTTCATTTGAACCTCCCTGTATATCTTCTTCCTTATACAAGCGTATCTCTTCTACTGTCTTTTCAGCATTAGAATCTTTGAAGTTCTCCTCATTTGGCAATGTAGCTTCCTTGGTTTCCTCTTCTTCAATCTTCTTGACTGTGACTGCAGCATTTTGCTCTTGTTCACTGGGAGTCGAAGTAGGAAAAGATGGTATCTGAAGTTGCTCGGTTGATACACCAGCAGGGAGAACCTGATCAGTGATGATTTCGCCTTTGTCAACTGGAAGAGCTTGGTCAAGGGATCTATCTTTGCTAGCAACTTCAATGCCTGGAGAATTTTGTTTCTCCTTTGTTTCAGAAACTTCAGTGATGTCTTCAATATTAGCCGCACCCAAAACATCCACGGTTGAACCGGAGACTTCAAGCTCCCTGGTCTCTTCTACCGTCTTTGTGAGTACTTCCACTTCTTTCGTGTTCTCCGCTTCTATCGCTTTGGTTGCGGATGTAATACCATCGTCTTGTTCCCCGGGAAGTAAGATACCATATTGTTCTACAAGCTGCACTTCCGCCGTTTTATCAGGGATTGGCTCGCAAGTGATTATTTTCTCATCAGGAACGACTTCAATGCTTTGAGAATTCGTTTCAGACACACTTTGAGAGGCATTTATGGTTTCTTTAGTTTCATCCGAACCCAATACTTCCCCGAAAGAATCAGACACTTTGTACTCCCTTGGTTCCTCCTGCAAGCATTTCTCTTCATCTGTCTCTGTAGCAGAAGAATCTCTAGAATCCTTATCGTATAGAATTTTCACTACGTTCTTGTTCTCTTCATCTACTTTCTTCAGTGTGGTTGAAGTACTCTTCTCCTGTTCATTGTGCAATGATACTTGAAATTGATCTTTTGATGTCACTGCAGGGAGATCTTGGCTGGTAATGATTCTATCTTCAGTGGACACTGTACTTGGAGCTTCTATGATTTCTTCTTCAATATCATCAGCAACCAATCTTTCAACTACCTTTTTGCCAACTTTGAGATCTCCAGACTCTTCCTTCAAGTATGTCTCTTCTCCCTGTTCTGTTGCCAAAGAATGATCTTCCTTTTTATCAAGAATTTCCAGCCCCCTTGTGTTCTCTTCTTCTGTCTTCCTGACCAGGTCAGTAGCTTCAGGTTGTGGTTCCTCTGGATGCACTGCAGAAGATGACTCTTGAACTTGTTCAGTTGAAATTCCAGTGGAAAGAGCCTGATTGGTGATGTCTACATCTTTTCTAACTGCTGAAGTGCTTTCTTGACTACTTTCAAACACCGTTTCATGAACTGTGTTGATATCTTCTTCAGTTTCATTTGTTCCCAGCCTTTCCTCAGCCACCTCACGGAGTTTTCGGTCACTGGGCTCTTCCTTCTGCAAGTTTATCGGTGAAGAAGCTTCTTTCTCAGTACTTAGCAAGTCATCCTTAATTATTTTGACTGTTGTTTCTGTTTCATGCTCTTGGTACCTGGGAACTAACGTGGAAGAAATTGCTTGCAATTGCTTTTCTGAGATTCCATCTTCAGGAGCTTGATCATTTCTGATTTCATCTTCTTTAATTTTCTCTTTGTCCAGTTTTTCCACATCAGGAATTGCCTTAGTTGGATCGATACCTTCAACCGAAGAAAATAGTTTATTTTCTTCAACTTCATTTACATTTAAATTCTCCTCTGCAATATTCTCTGTGTCTGTGTCTTTCTGATCCATAGGCACCAAGTTAAAGGACCTTTCTTCAAGTTTCAGTTCACCTTTGTCAGCTGGTATAGCACACTCAGCTTTGAGCAAGTCTAGATTCCTCTCTTCCAAGCCATTATCAAATGCCTTTACTGGCTCATCAACTAGTTGAGCTTCCTCCAAGTTTGATACTCTTGTTGCGTCTCTGGCAGTTGAAGTGTCATTCTTATCCCAATGATCGTCAACTTCCCCTTTGATTTCTTGTTCTAACTTTCCTTCTTCAGGTAATGCAATACAGACATCCACAGGATTCAACATTCCTTCATTTATTTTTCCTTCATCTGTTACCATCTTGACAAATGCTTCATCCTTCTTGGTAGTGTATTCTTCAGCCTGTGAATTCACACCAAATGTGTTTTCATTGGAGTCTGTTGTTTTAAGAAATTCAGTGACTATTGAACCAGAGGCTTTCTCCTGTTAAACAAGATTCCGGTAAATATTCAAGGAGTAAAGAAATAAAACAAAGCAAGAAAATTTAGTACATTTCTCATGCCGATATTAAGCTGACCTCATAAGCTCTTTCATCTTGAATGGATTCTGGATGAATTCCCTTTAAGTTGCTCTCTCTGTCAATCACTTCTTCTTTTGTGTTTTCACTTTCATCAGCTTTATCAACTTCCTCATGCACCTTTTTAGGATAACAGTGTTAACGCATATAGAAAAATTGAGGACCTTAATCTTTTATGAATATAAATTCTTACCTCAGTTGATTGGACACCCTGGCTAATCTCATTTAGGCATTGCGTTCCACTGACTTGATTGACAACCGTCAATTCGGGCTCTATTTCCTTTGCGTCTTCAGAGTTTGCTCCTAATATTTGCTGTTCAATAGACTTAAGATTCTGTTCCTGAATATTAGTGCCTTCTTCCTCAGTTTCACTCTTCTTTGTTAAAGGAAGTGTTTCCTCGGTTTGATCTTTGGGAATTAATTCAGAGGTAGATGCAAGCTTCTGGCCAAGATCATCTGGTTCAAGATTCTGGATCCACGATGATAAATTAGACGGCGAATAGAGAAAAATATAGGTGGTAGCGTATTTTAAGAAATGAAATTCAGTGAAAATTATCGAGAAAATTACAATAAAAAAGTAAATACGTACACACGCACACACATAATACAATACTACAAATTAGTTTATTTGCACTAAAAGTTTGAAAACTTTGCGTTGATAAACTAATAACTTCTTTTAGTATTCAGTCACAAAGATTAAAGTTATGTTGTGTCTAACCTGATTTCTAGGATGTTCTCCGTTCTTGGTTTCATTTGCTTCTAATTCGAGGGCTGCTTGTTCTCCTTCCACTCCTCTTAGGCTGCCTTCATCTGCAACTTCCTTCTCAATGTCAGAGGACTCCAATTTATAGTCATCTTCCCTCTGCAACAGCCCCTCTTCTTTTGTTGGTTCAAGAACAGGCACCTTTGCATTTCCAGATTCGGTTTTATCTGTAGCTGTCGTCTCATCTGATAACTCATTTGATTCAATTACCTTAGGCTCATTTTCTTCGAATGGTACCGTAGAAGAATCTTGAAGATTATCTTCTGGTGCATCATCCAAAGTTTTCTCAACATTGGTTTCCTTTTCTTTGTTTTCAGTTCTTGTTGTTGGAGTTTCATCTTCCACTTTTTGCTCTATTTTTTCTCCACTTTCACCTGTTATTGTTGGGATTTTCTTCCCTTTGTTTTCTTCTGAGTCTGAATTTCCCTTTTGCTGTACATCACCACCTACATTGCTAGCCAAACCATTCTCTTCAGGAGAAACATCAGAATTTTTTACCTGCTCCTTGTCATTTTGTTTGGCTTCCTTCAAGTCCATTTCTTCAATTTCCAAACCTTTATCCTCATGCGCTATATCAAAACTTTTGACTTGCTCGTCATTCTTTCCTTTGGCTTCCTCTAAGCAAGTTTCTTCACTTTCTGTACTGGCTGAGACAACTTCGGATTTTACTTCAGTATCTACACTGCTTTCTAGTAATGGACCCTTATTTTCAGAAGCAATGTCAAAACTTTTGTCTAGCTCTTCATCCTCTGGTTTGGCTTGCTTCAAACTTGTTTCTTCATTTGCAATTTCAGTTGAGACAAAAACATGTTGTACGTCAATATCTACACTGCGTTCTAGATCCTTCTCTTCGAGAGCAGTTTTAGAACTATCGACCTCCTCTTCATCTAGTTTGGCTTCCTTCAAGAAATTTTCCTTGTCATCTGTTCCAACTGATACAGATTCAGGTTGTACTTCAGTATCTGTATTACTTACAAGACCCTTCTCTTCGGGAGCAAAACCATGGACTTTGACTTGCTCTTCATCATCTGGTTCTACTTCCTTCAAACTTGTTTCTTCACTTGTAATTTCAGTAGAGACAGAGTCATGTTGTACATCAATATCTACATTTCTTGCCAGATCCTTCTCTTCAAGAGCAATGTTAGAACCATTGACCCGTTCTTCATGAACTTCTTTGGCTTCCGCCAAGCAAGTTTCTTTACTCTCTATTCCAGCGGAGACAGGGACAAATTGTACTTCAATATCTACAGCAGTTACCAGACCCTTCTCCTCAGGAGCAATATCAAATCTTCCAACATTGTCTTCATTATCTGGTTCGGCTTCCTTCAAACTTGTTTCTTCATTCACAGTTTTAGTTGAAACAGAGTCACCTTGTACATTAGTATGGACATTGCTTGTTGTATCCTTCTCTTCAAGAGCAATGTTAGAGTTAGATCCACTGACCTGCTCTTCGTGTTCTTGTTTGGCTTCCTTTATCCAGGTTTCTTCACTCAAAATTTCAGCTGAGACAGATTTAGACTCTACTTCAGCATCTACATCGCTGGGTGGTCTCTTGTCTTCAGGAGCAATTTCAGAACTTTTGACATGCTCATCGTTGTCCAGTTCGGCTTCCTTCGAGCTTGTTTCTTCACTCACAACTATATTTGACTGAGCAATATCGTAACTTTTGAGCTGCTCTTTTTTATCTTGTTCAACTTCCTTCAAGCTTGTTTCTTCACTCACTGTTCTGGCTGAAACAGAGTCAGATTGTACATCAATTTCTACACTGTTTTCTGGTTCCTCCTCCTTAGGAACATCAATGTAGCTCCTGTCCTGCTCTTTGTTATCTGGTTCTGCTTCATTTAAGCCTGTTTCTTCACTCAAAATTTCTGGTAAGTGAGTGCCTGATTTTACTTCAATATCCAAGCCCTTCTCTTCAAGAGTAATAGCATAACTATTGACCTTCTCCTTGTTATCTGGTTCTGCTTCCTTTAAGCTTGTTTCTTTATTGTGAATTTCAGTTGAGACAGAGTCGGAATCATATACAGTAGGTTCTTTCTCTTGAGTTTCTTCCACCAGAGTTTCTCTGGTTTTTGTAGTATCAAAGTCGTTATCTGGCTTTACACTGTCCTCTAAGCTTTCAGATTTTATTTTCTCTACCAAATTTGTCTCCTCATTCTGTTCTTCGAGTTCAAGCTGTGAGTCTTCTTCCTGTTTTTATAGTTATGGATAATTCTTAGCAAAGAAGAAAAATTTAATTAACAGAAAGTACTCTCAAATGCTTTCGTACCTTAACAATATCCGTCGATCTTTCCTCTATTATTTCTTCTCCTAGCAACGAAGAAGACAGTTCTGCATTGCCCTGTTCTTCTAAGTTTTGTCTTTCTACTTCAATACATGGAGGTCCTGTCTCCAATCCAGTAATTACCTAAAAGAAATACAAGAAAAGTTGGTTTGGTGTTTTTAGAAGATCAAACATTAAGCTACATACGGCCTTTAAAGTTGTAAATTGACCATCAAAGAATACCTGAGATTCTATGGTGTCTTGAGCTGTTTCTGTGTCAGTATTCTCTGGGTGCAAGTCCGTGACATTGTCAAGTTCCCTTAATACCCATTCTCTGGTTTCTTGTCCTGCATCAGTAGTCTCGAGCACCTATAACATAAGAAAGTTTCCTAACATCAAGAACTGGAAAAAAAGTCGGAGCATGTATAGGAAGCAGAGTATTGGACAAATCTTATTTCTCTCTAGTAACTATTTTTTTAAAGTGCTATTTCTCTCTAGTACTCATTTGTTGGCTTTCTCGGCATTTTTTTTTGGCTGCACAAATCATTTTATAGTACAAGGACAGATTAGAAAATGAAAATAACCAAACCATGAATACATATTTTTGCATTCCCTTTGAATTGCTTTTTTTTTTTCCTTGTTAAATGCATGGTAACTAGATGATTTATTGTATAGTAATAATTATGGCAGAAAATATTTTTGTACAAGATGGAACAAAAGAATTTGTATGTTGGACATAAACAATGTTTGACTATAACTGAGAAAGTAGACAGAAATGAAGTTTTGTTTTCTTTGCTTTTGCTAATTCTATTGATCCTTTACTGGAACATGTTAATTGCACCTGTCATTGTCATAGCAGCAGTGGATTGATATATATATATGTACTTATATATTCTTTAAAGTGGCTGATGTTTTTGATCTTCAAACTTGGTTATCAACATAACTCAAATGAGTGGAAACTTGCCCCCCAAAAGAAAAAAAAAAAAAAGAAAGAAAAGAAAAAAGAAAAAAAAAATCAACACATAAGCTTATACTGTGGTCATACCTCCTTTTCTAAGTCAATTGAATTATCGATGTTCTTATTTTCTGATTCTGACGTTTCTTTAAGGTTCTGAATTTCTCCTTCCCCTTCAATGCAGGTAATATTTGTAGCATCTTCGCTTGCCGGTTTTGTCTCGGTTTCTTCAGGCGTCACCTGTAGTACATTTTCAAGCTTGTCTACTGGTTCTGTCTCAGTTTCTTCAGGTAATATATGTTGATATGCTTCACCTTTTGATGCTACCTCTGTACTTGTTTCAGTAGCTTTGACTTCATAATCCTCTTTTGGTACTTCGGTAGCAAATGTGTCCTCAACTATATTCTCCTCCTTTAAAGCCTCCACTGGAACTAGCCCCTTATCGACTTCCTTTTGTTCTTCTTGCTTAACTAGTGACGCAACAACAAAACTTTCAATATCCTCCTTTGTTTCACGTGGAATATTCTTGCCTGCTCCATTTGTCTCTGACTCTTTAGAAATCTGCAGCATACATTAAGTTTCAAGTTAAGAGTACAAAATCTAAAACTTTCCCAAGTACCAAAATGTTCTATGAAGATCAGAGAAAATTTGAAAGGAAATTAAATGCAACTGGGAATACATTTTTTGAGTTCAAAGTGAGTGTCTTCTTCCTGTTTTATGGATAATTGTTAGCAAACAAGAAAAATGTAAATTAACAAACAGCGAGTACTCTCAAATGCTTTGGTACCTTTTCAGTTTCCTTCGAGTTTTTCTCAACCTTTTCTTCATTCACAGTTATAGTTGAGGGAGCAATATCATGACTTTCGACATGCTCCTCATTTTCTTGTTCACTTGCCTTCAAGCTTGTTTCTCCACTCACAGTTGCAATTGAAACAGAGTCAGATTGCACACCAACTTCTACACCGTTTTCCAGTCCCTCTTCTTTAGGAACATTATTGTAACTTATGTCCTGCTCCTTGTTATCTGATTCTGCTTCATTTAAGCCTGTTTCTTCACTCAAAGTTTCCGGTACGGTAGAGTCTGATTGTACTTCAGTATCTACACTGTTTCTCAAGTGCTTTTCAAGAGTAATATCATAACTTTTGACCTTCTCCTTGTTATCTTGTTCTGCTTCCTTCAAGCTTTCTTCACTGTGAATTTCCGTTGATACAGAGTCAGAGCCATATGCAGCATGTTCTTTCTCTTGAGGTTCTTCTCCTCCAACTTTTTCTTCCACTGGAATTTCCGTGGTTTTTGCAGTATCCAAGTCCTTATCCGGCTTTGCATTGTCTTCTAAGCTTTCAGGTTTTACTTCCTCGACCAAATTTGTCACCTCATTATGTTCTTCGAGTTCAAAGTGTGTGTCTTTTTCCTGTTTTACAATTATGGATAATTCTTAGCAAAGAATAAAAAGTTAATTAACAAACAGAATGTACTCTCAAATGCTTTCGTACCTTAACAATATCCTTTGAGCTTTCCTCGACTATTTCTTCTTCTAGCGACAAAGAAGACGGTTCTGCAATACCTTGTTCTTCTGAGTTTTGACTTTCTACTTCAGTACTTGGAGCTCCTGTCTCCAATCCAGTAATTACCTAAAAGAAAGACAAGAAACAGTTGGTTTGGTACTTTTAGAAGATAAAAAATTTAGCTGTGTACCCTTTCCAATGGAGTAAATTCACAATCAAAGTCCAAAGAGTACCTGAGATTGTTTGGTGTCTTCAGCTATTTCTGTATCAGTATACTCTGGTTGCAGATCCTCGACAATGTCAAGTTCCCTTAATACCTGTTCTTTGGTTACTTGTCCTGCATTAGTACTCTCGAGCACCTACAACATAAGGAGGTTTCCAAACATCAAGAATTGAAAAGAAATTAGAGCATGTATAGCAAGCAGCGTATGGCAAGGATGGAACTTATTTCTCTCTAGTGCTGATTCTTTTGGTTTTCTTGGCAATTTTTTTTTCGGCTGCACAATCATTTTGTTGTTCCAAGATAGAGAATTAGAAAAGGAAATAAATGCAACCATGAATAAACATTTCACATATTTTGAATTCCATTTGAAAATTTAGCTACGTGTTTTTTTTTTCCTTCTCCTTAATTATATGGTAACGAGATGATTCATTATATAGTAAATAAGTATGCCAGAAAATATTTAATATTTTTGTACAAGATGGAACAGAAGAATTTGTCTGTTGGACATAAACAGTGTTTTGACTATAACTGAGAAAGTAGACAAAAATGAAGTTGTGTGTGCTTTGCTTTTGCTAATCCTATTGATTCTTTACTGGCACAAGTTAATAGCACCTGTCATTGTCAAGGCAGCAGTGGATAGATATATATTGTTTAGAGTGACTGATGTTTGTGATCTTCGAACTTGGTTATCAACATAACTCAAATGGCCTGGAATCTTGTCCACAAAAAAAAAAAAAAAAAAAAAAGAAGAGGAAAAAAGAGCATACATAAGCTTGTAATGTGGTCGTACCTCCTTTTCTAAGTCAATTGCATTATCGGTGTTCTTGTTTTCTGATTCTGAGGTTTCTTTAAGATTCTGAATTTGTCCTTCCCCTTCAATGCAGGTAACATTTGTAGCATCTTCGCTTGCTGGTATTGTCTCGGTTTCTTCAGGCGTTGCCTGTAGCACATTTTCAAGCTTGTCAGCTGGTTCTGTCTTAGTTTCTTCAGGTAATATATGTTGATTTGCTTCGCCTTTTGACGCTACCTCTGTACTTGTTTCAGTAGCTTTGACTTCATAATCCTCTTCCGGTACTTCGGTAGCAAATGTGTCCTCAACTGTATTCTCCTCCTTTAAAGCCTCCACTGGAACTAGCTCCTTATCGACTTCTTTCTCTTCTTCTTGCTTAACTAATGAGTCAACAACAAAACTTTCAATTTCCTCCTGTGCTTCACATGGAAAACTCTCACCTGCTTCATCTGTTTCTGACTCTTTAGAAATCTGCGGAATAAATTAAGTTTGCAAGTTAGGAGTACAATATCCAAAACTTTCCGAAGTACCAAAATGCAACTGGGAATACATTTTTTGAGTTCAAAGTGTGTGTCTTCTTCCTGTTTTATGGATAATTGTTAGCAAACAAGAAAAACGTAAATTAACAAACAGAGAGTACTCTCAAACGCTTCGGTACCTTTTCAGTTTCCGTCGAGTCTTCCTCAACTTTTTCTTCTCCGATAGACGAAGAAGACAGTTCTGCAATGCCCTGTTCGTCTAAATTTTCTCTTTCTGTTTCTATACATGGAGGTCTTCTCTCCAATACAGTAGTTTCCTATGAGAAAAATAAGAAACAATTGGTTTAGTACTTTTAGAAGAGTAAACATTTCGCGACATACGCTTTCTAAAATTGGAAAAAAATATATCGTATATATGTACAGAGCATGAATAGCAAGCAAAGCAAGGTACGGATGGAACTTAATTTTCTCTACTGATGATTTTTTTTTTTTTTTTTGGATTTTCTTGCCCTTTTTTTTTTTTTTATGGCTGCACAATTCATTTTGTGGTACCAACGTCCCATGTTGTCAGGAAACAGAGAATTAGAAATGGCAAATAAATGTAACCTCTAATACATATTTTACATATTCTGAATTCCATTTGCTTATTTAGCTACATGATTTTTTTTTTCCTCTAGTGACGAGATGATTGATTATAATGTAATAATTATGGTAGAGAATATATTTGTACGAGATGGAACAGAAGAATTTGTATGTTGGACAAACAACGTTTGATTATAACTGAAAGTAGAGAAAATGAAATTTTGTTTGCTCTGCTTTTGCGAATTCTATTGATTTCTAGTGGCAATTTTGTTAAATTGCACCTCTCAAAGCAGCAGTTTGATATCTTTTTCTACGAGAGTCTGATCTTTGTGATCTTCAAATGAGTGGGCAACTTGTCCCAGAAAAGAACAGGAGAAAAAAAATGAAAAGTAAAAAATTTTATTGCATTCATACCTTCTTTTCTGGAGCATTCGCATTATCGGTGTTCTTCGCCTTTTCTCCCTCATTTTCTGGTTCTAATGTTTCTTTAAGGTCCTGAATTACTCCTTCCCCTTCAGTGCAGATAATATTTGTGGCATCTTCGATTGCTGGTTTTGTCTCAGTTTCTTCAGGCGTCGCTCGTAGCACATTTTCAAGCTTGTCTCCTGGTTCTGTCTCAGTTTCTTCAGGTGATATTTGTTGCTTTGCTTCATCTTTTGCTGCTACGTCTATGGCACTTTCAGTAGCTTTGGCATTACTTTCATAATCCTCTTCCACTACTTGGACTTCCTTCTGTTCTTCTTGCTTAACTAATGAGCCAACAACAAGATTTTCAACATCCTCCTTTGTTTCACGTTGAATACTCTCACCTGCTTCAGCTGTTTCTAACTCTTCAGAAATCTGCAGAATAAATTAACGTTTCAAGTTAGAGCATACAACCTAAATTTTCCCAAAAAGACCGATCAGGCTTTAAGATTTTCCTGGCCCTCTTCATTTTCACGTTTGTTTAAAGTTTAATTTTCATCTCCTGAAGTATCAGATGTTCTGTGAAGATAGCAGAGAAAATTAGAAAGGAAAATAAATTCAACTAAGATTACATATTTTGAGTTCCATTTGAGGATTCAGCCGTTCTTTTTTTTTTTTGTTTATAACTTTTTTTTTTTTTTCATGTGTCAAGTGAGTTGACATTGATTAAACTGTAAGTATGGATGAAAATATTTGCATAAAATGGAACAAAAATAACTTGTGTTATAGACTGGGAAAAATAACTTTTCAAAGCCACAAATGCACAACCAAAAATGAAGTTTTATTTGTTTCCTGGTAGCTAATTCTAAATATTCTTCAGTGAAAGGCCATGGAAATTACACCTACCAAATAGACAAACCATATATTAAACTTTTATTGCAGTCATACCTCCTTTTCAAAGTCATTTTTGCTATCCGTATTCTCTGCCTTTTCTCCTTTCTTTTCTGTCTCTGAGGTGTCTTCAAGGTTCTGAATAGTTCCTTCAACTTCCATGGGGGTAATACCTCTAGCATTTTCGCTTAATGGTTCTGTTTCAGTTTCTTCAAGAGCCAAATGTAGCAAATTTTCATGCTTCTCTCCTGGTACGTCTTTCTGCACGGTCTGTTGTTGATCTTCTTCGCTTTCTGATGCTACCTCTACCTGCCTTTCTGATTCTTTGACTGTATTGTCATCATCGTCTTTCACTAATTTGATAGAGAATGTGTCCTCAACATTGTTCTTCTCTACCAAAGCTTCAGTTGGATCCAGGTATTTACCTTTTTCCTGCTGACCTTCTTCTTGCTTGTTTGATGGGGCATCAACAAATATTTCAACATCCTTATTTGTCTCACACAAAATGCTCTCACTTGCTCCAGCTGTTTCTATCTCTTCAACAATCTGCGGAATAAATTTAGTTCAACAATCTAAACTTTTCCAATAATACAAACTCGGCTTGATTTATTGCATAATCTCACCTCTCGTTTGGGCCTTTCTGCTTCATTTTCTTGATCTTTTAACGTTTCAATTGCATCTTCTTGGATATTCTCTGGTGAGAGGGCATTCAGATAGCCTTCCTTATCGACTTCCTTATGTTCTTCTTGCTTAACTAATGACGCAACAACAAAACTTGTTTCACGTGGAATAATCTCACCTGCTCCATTTGTTTCTAACTCCTTAGAAATCTGCAGAACATATTAAGTTTCAAGTTAAGAGTACAAAATCTAAAACTTTCCGAAGTACCAAAATGTTCTATGAAGATCAGAGAAAATTTGAAAGGAAAATCAATGCAACTGAGAATACATTTTTTGAGTTCAAAGTGTGTGTCTTCTCCCGGTTTTATGGATAATGGTTTGGAAAAAAGAAAAATGTAAATTAACAAACAGAAAGTACTCTCAAATATTTCGTTACCTTTTCAGCTTCCTTCGAGTTTTCCTCAAATATTTCTTCTCCTAGCGACGGAGAAGACTGCTCCGCAATGCCCTGTTCGTCTAAGGTTTGCCTTTTTGTTTCTATACTTGGAGTTCCTCTCTCCAATACAGTAGTTTTCTAAATCAAAAACAAGAAACAATTGGTTCGGATACTTTTAGAAGATCAAACATCTAGCTACGTACCCTTTGATTATAACTGAAAGAATCAAACATTTGATTTTAACTGGAATCAGAAAATGAGATTTTTGTTTGCTCTGTTTTTGCTAAATTCTATTGATTCTTTAGTGGCAATGTCAAATTGCACCTGTCAAAGCAGCAGTGGATTGATATCTTTTTCTACGAGAGTCTGATCTTTGTGATCTTCAAATGGGTGGACACCTTGTCCGTCCCCCCACCCCCCAAAGGAAAAAAAAAACTACATACAAAATTTAATTGCATTCATACCTCCTTTTCTGAATCAATTGTATTATCAGTATTCTTCGCCTTTTCTCCCTCTTTTTCTGTTTCTGAGGTTTCTTTAAGGTCCTGAATTTCTCCTTCCCCTTCAATACAGATAATATTTGTAGCATCTTCAATTGCTGGTTTTGTCTCAGGTTCTTCAGGCGTCGCTCGTAGCACATTTTCAAGCTTGTCTCCTGGTACTGTCTCAGTTTCTTCAGGTGATATTTGTTGATTTGCTTCATCTTTTGATGCTACGTCTATACTAGTTTCAGTAGCTTTGACATTATTTTCAAAATCCTCTTCCACCACTTCGACTTCTTTCTGTTCTTCTTGCTTAACTAACGAGCCAACAACAAGATTTCCAACATCCTCCTTTGTTTCACGTGGAATACCCTCTCCTGCTCCAGCTGTTTCTAACTCTTCAGAAATCTGTTGAATAAATTAAAGTTTCAAGTTAGAGTACACAATCTAAAATTTTCCAAAAAGACCGATCAGGCTTGAAGATTTTCCCGATATTTTTAACATCTTTTTTGACTTTGCCCTTTTCATTTTCATGTTTGTTTAACGTTTTATTTTCCTCTTCTGAAGTATCAAATGTTCTGTGAAGATAGCAGAAAAAATTAGAAAGGAAACTCAATACAACTAAGATTACATATTTTGAGTTCCATTTGAGGATTCAGCCACATTCTTTTATTTTTATTTTTTACAACCTTTTTTTTGTGTGTGTGTGTGTGTGTGTGTGTTGAGTGAGTTGAAATTGATTAAAATGTAAACGGATGAATATATTTGCATAAAATGGAACAAAAATAACTTTGTTCTAGACTGGGAAAAATAACTTTTAAAAGCCACAAATGCACAACCAAAAATGAAGTTTTATTTGTTCCCTGGTAGCTAATTCTAAATATTCTTTAGTGGAAGGCATGGAAATTACACCTACCAAAAAGACCAATATGTTAAATTTTTATTGTAGTCATACCTCATTTTCGAAGTCATTTCTACTATCCGTATTCTCTGCCTTTTCTCCTTTCTTTTCTGTCTCTGAGGTGTCTTCAAGGTTCTGAATAGTTCCTTCAACTTCCACGAGGGTAGTACCTCTAGCATTTTCGCTTGACGGTTCTGTTTCAGTTTCTTCAGGCACCAAATGTAGCAAATTTTCATGCTTCTCTCCTGGTTCGGCTTTCTGCACGGTCTGTTGTTGATCTTTTTCGCTTTCTGATGCTAATTCTAGCTGTCTTTCTGATTCTTTGACTGTATTGTCATCATTGTCTTTTACTACTTCGATAGAGAATGAGTCCTCAACATTATTCTTCGCCACCAGAGCTTCAGTTGGGTCCAGGTACTTACCTTCTTCCTGCTGACCTTCTGCTTGCTTATTTGACGAGGCATCCGCAAATATTTCAACGTCCTTATTTGTCTCAGACAAAATGCTCTCACTTGCTCCGGCTGTTTCTATCTCTTCAACAATCTGCAGAATAAATTTAGTTCAACAATCTAAACTTTTCCGATAATACAAACTCGGCTTGATTTATTGCATAATCTCACCTCTCCTTTGGGCCTTTCTGCTTCATTTTCTTGATCTTTTAAAGTTTTGATTGCATCTTCTTGGATATTCTCTGGTGAGAGGGCATTTAGATAGCCTTCCTTTATGATCTCTGTAGTGCTTTCTTCGTCATTTAACTTTTCTGCATCCTTTACATTGTCTTGATTGCTCTTACTTATTTCAACTTGGATTTGTTCTGGTATAGAAAATTTAACATCTTCAACAGTTCGCTCTTCGTTTGAAATTTCTTCGTTGCTTTCTAGTTTCCGACTCTCATCTTCACCTCTTGATTTGAAGGCTTCTTCCTCAGGAATTTCCACTTGAATAATTGGGTCATCCGTCGTAGCTGTAACTGTGTTGTGGGCTTGAACATCATCCAACGTCAAACCTTCTTCAGTTTCACGACCTGCATTGTATGTCAAATGCTCGTTACTATTCCGGTAAATTTCCGTACATTATTGGATTCTCAAGAATTATAGTATTTTGCCATGCTTAAACACCATATCTCTTAATTTTCTCTTTATAGTTGCCAATAGTAAATTGTTTGTAAGTACTGATTAGCTAAAACAATTGTGCAAACTTGGATGATGAAAAGAAAAGCACAAATGAATTTCTGTTATAAATACTGCTACCCAGTGTAACATATATGAGGTAAATTCCTAAACAACGGAACTGCCTATCTTGGAGCTTGGTCAGAAGCTTATAGTATGTGGTTCTATATTTTTCGATACAAGTTTGCCTTTCCTTGCCACAATATAAGCTTTATTGTATATAAAACATCAAAAAATTTGAACAAGCTAAAACTTACTTCTTTTCACGAATTTTTGCGTGTCAATTTCAGCGACTTCTGCCTCATTTTTCACCTCCTCTGATATGTCCTGTGGAGCATCCTCAGGCTCTAAACTTTCTTTAGAGTTCAATCCATAATCCTTCTCAGGTTTCTCGGTGCTTTCACTTGTTTCCAATTCTATTTCTGTTGGCACTGGTCCCTCAGTTGAGGTATGCTGTAAATTTTTTTCCTCTGTGCCTTGATCGGCTCCAGATTCGTCTTCATCAGGCTTTTCCTCTTTTCTAGATGCTTCATTTGATTTATGACCTTTTTCATGAGATTCCACTTTTGCTTCATCAATCTTTTCTCCTTGTACTTCTGCTTGTTCAACCAAGAAATGTGTAACATGTGAATTGTCTGCATCATTTTTTGGGAATTCCTCTACTGAACTTTCAGTCTTATCATCAGAATGAGTTGGTAGGAGATTCTGCTAGAAAGAAGAGACATCAGTTAGTTATTTGGTAGGAAAAGTATGTCTGTATTGTCTGAGACAAAACCTCTAGAAGAACTTTCTTTAACTAAACAAATTTCATATATTATTTAAAAGCTTTAGAAACTAAAAGAAAATGCTGCAAACATGTATTACCGTAATAATCTCTTCACTGGGAATTTCCTTTCCTCTTGTATCACTAGTAGCAATTGGTTCCTCTCCCTTCTCTTTTTTCTCGAATATTTCTTCAAGGTTTTGGGTTTCTCCCTCTTTGATACAGGCAATTGTTGCAGCATCTTCACTAAAACCTACACTGTTGATCTCCTCAGAAATCACATTCAAGTGTGTTTGAAGCTTCTTCTCTTCTGGTTCATTTTGCCACAACAAACTATCGCCAGGTGGTTTGTCATGCTTTGTAGAATCCGATTCTTTAAGTTCTTCTGCTTGGACGAGTTTGACAGTACTGGTGTCCTCGGCTGCCACAAGACTGGAACCTTCTGCATCTTGTGCCTCCTCTACTGCAGCCTCATTTGTATCATCAGGGTGTTCCTTATGCTTTCTAGAATCCGCTTCTGTAAGCTCTTCTGCTTGGATGAGTTTGACAGTACTAGTGTCTTCAGTTGCCACAAGATTGGATGCTTCTGTATCTTGTGCCTCCTCTACTGCAGCCTCCGTTATATCCAGCCCCTCTCCTCCTCCACGACTATCCTCATGTTTCCTGGATGAACTGTCTAGCTCTTGTTCAGAATTGTCATCACTATTGACATCTCCACTTGCAGTGTCATTGACTTGAACAGTTTCCTCTAGGATCTCAGATTGCTTTGTAACTTCTATTTGGCTTTCTTTGGCAATATCGTCCAACCTGATTTCAGAGTTTACTTTGAGAATGTCTGGATTGTCTAATTCCTGTGAGCTTGTATCTTCAGCTTTTGCCTCATTGAGAGTAACTGAGCTGCTCTTATTCTGAATTTCATTTTCAATTGGAGCTTCATCTTTCTCGTGCTTGCTCAATTCGTTAGTATCCTGGATTTTCTCTTTGCACGCGGTACCAGGAACCTCTTTATGCTTCTCCTCTTCTGTAATTTCGGCATCTTCTACGCCCACTTCATCTGCCACAGATACCGTTTCAAGCTTGTCCTTCACGGATTCACCTGTTTCATTTTTCTGACTTTCTTGACTTGAAGCTATGGTTGAGATGGAGGCATCTCCAATATGATCATGCGTGATTAGATCTTTCTCATCTTCAGTTCCTATATTTTCACTAGGATAAATTGCTTCAGATACCTTTCTCTCAGTCGACAAATCGATGCACTTGTCTTGTTCCTTTTCTTTGAAGCCTCTTTCTTGTGTATATTCTTCTTGAAGTAGTGTGGCTTCTCTACTTAAGTTATTGTCTGTCTTTTCATCTTTGGGAAAAGTCTCTGAAACTGATTGAACATCCTTGTTAACTGTCAAATCAGGGGTATGAACTGAAACTTCATTGTCATGCTCCAAGGTAGGCTCTAGTATGCTGGAAACTTCATTACTGAATACCTCTGTATGGCTGTCCTCCTTTTCCTTCAAGTCTTTTGTCTCCTTTTCAGTACTTCGTGGACCTTCATCAGCAGAATCCTTCTGATTCAAGATTACATTTACATTTTGATCAAGGTTGATCTTGTTCTTCACAATCTCCTCTCCTTCAACCTCAAATTTTACTTCTTCAGATTTTTTCACATGCGAACTCGTTTCTGTAGTATTTTGAATATCATGATTTTTGTCATATTGATCCGCTTTTTGGTTTTTCTCTTCCACTGCTTCACCTTCTCTTGCTGTTTCTTCTACAACTCCAAACTCTTGGCCTTTCTCCAGATGCTTTGCATTCTCTGAAATCTCTGTTTCCGATGGATTGAGTTCGTCAACCAGACAATGTTCTGGTTTACTGGCCTCTTCATTCCGGACTGTGGGACCTGAGGGTGCTGCTAAAAAACTTCCATCCTCTAAGTTCCCAAAGTTGCCATCAACGACATTGTTTACGATTTCGACCTCAGTGCTACCTGCTACTTGCTTGTTTTCTGATATGAATTCGCCAGTTTCTGGATGTTCATTCAGTTGACTTTCACCTTTCTTCAATTCAACAGGGAAAACTTCATTTACAGTTTTTTCAGACTGTCCAGTAGTCGAGTATGTGACTTCTACTTCTCCTTTCTGCAAAGGACATTGTTTAGATACCAAACTAGGACGTGAAGAAAAAGGATTTTCTCTTCTCAATCTTCTCTTTTTTTCACTTTTTTTAATAAATAACAGTCAGTAATGTAATCATACGCAAACACACAACATACAACATAGTAGTTCTTTCGACTTTAAATGAGTCCAGAAGCAAAAACTTTTAGATTTCAGAATAGCAGTTGTCCTCCTTCCAAAAGGCAATTTCAAAAATTTTGATAGTTTAAGAAATTACAGGATGATTTGAATGTTGTCTTAAATTATTTTCTAGACCTTATATACTTTCAATTCTTCTCATAGAAAGGTCGATTCATTCAGGGTAAAAGAAGCTTTTAAAAGCTATAATTTCCATGATCCTGAAATATTGAAACTGATCTTGTTCTTCTCGAGCATTTTTTTTTTTAATTTGGATAACACTTGCTTAATATCTTGTGCTAAAGATGTAAAATAAGAACGCTATACACGTTTATGGGAAAGGATACTGAATGAAATTGCAAATTCTATAGGAAAGAAAGCTGTAATCCGTTTTCTGTTTTGCTTTGATCCTTCTCAAACAGGATATTGTGTACTCTGATTCATAACAATATAACAAAGAAGCTTAAAGTAAGCCATACAGTTTGACTAGTGTGTATTTCAAATCTATTTGTATTTGCATCTTTACTTCATGCACTTAACTTTTGTCATGGAAATCAAATTTGCAGAATTTCTGACAAAAATCCTGCATAAAGAAAGGTGAGATATTCTTTTAAAGTCACACGATCTTACAAGCTAATTGACCTATCATATAGGATGATATTTCCTCTCTTAAGGGGGAAAGAAAAAGTACGTAAGAAACATCTTCTAGTTCAGATAGTGAAAAAGTATATTCCAGATATAGTATATCAAAACAAAATCATGACATGCAACAACACAGTAAAATCCATTTGATGAAGTAATCCAGATTCTGGGATACCATACCGTATGTGATATGACTTCTGGAATACCAGCTTCAGTTGCCATTCAGATGCTGGAACTAGTCGAATTCACGGCGAAACAGCATGAAGAAAATCTGGTTTGATCCCAAACTCTTAGACTAGCTTTATGGCTTTGTGTATTCCTTATAATTCTATGTACTTTTCGTAAGATGACCCGAGTATTTGGTCCATCTGTATGTGTTCGTGAAAATTCTTGCTACCTTTTAAGTTGAAGCTGTTGATCGTTAGATATCAGTAGTCTTCTCCTGATAGTTAAGTTACCAAAAGTAGGCAAGAACTGACAAAATGCCACTTGTTATATGTTAATGTAATTGATGAGTTGGCCACCAGTGCAAGGGTCCTACATTGATCATTCGCATACACATACTTTTAAAAATCTGGCTTTAGGGAAGCTCCACAGTGTATTAGATCAATTTTCTTAGGTTGAAAACACTTTTTTTCACTTTCAGAAAGAAGTAGCTAGACTTTTTAATAGTTTCCCTTTTTGTCTGGACGGTCGATCATGATCTGTTGCTGTGTTATGGTATAGAGATCCTTTTCTGGATATAATGCATTGGTGATAAATTTTCCTAAAAGGACCACCCCAGATTTGGACTTTCAATATGTATCATTGTTGTTATTATTTGAGCTGTCACTTTAAATATCTTGATTCATGAATTTGAACTGTGTTAAGTCTATGCTCATGTCAAATGTAGATTTCTCATCTATTTACAATCGAGCTATATATTAACAGCAGTTTGATATTTCAATATTAATATATGATAATATAAAGTTCCTGCATGCTGATGTCGAGTTATATTATATAAAACTTTTACTTGCATCTTTCTTGGGAGTAGTCATCAATACAAGTTTGAAGTTACCATCGAAACTCGGGGCATACAAATATTTCACTTTCCACAGTAAATAACTACATATGGACACAGTATTACATATATGAACAATTTTACTGACAGACGCCATTGATTCCCGTTAGTGGAAGAGTTACGTGTTGAGATTAGATCTCAAATGTCTAAAAACAATTAATTAGAAGGAGAATTATAAAGATGTAGGTGGTTCTGATTGGCTGCTTCTGTAATGAGTCTAAAGATTTTATTCTTTCTCTAAGGATAAAGACGATAATTATGTTTAAAGACATATAGAAAAGGTTGAATCTTGTGTCCTGTGGGACAACATGTACATGTGTCGTGGGGTCAAGAGTTTGCTAGCATGGAGGGCCCACCATCAGGCGATCTAGTAATCCTAGTTGGAGTACTAGTTGTCAAATACAGTTTATAATTAGTAATTATAACAGTCTCCCACTCTTAGCATGATGTAAATTCTATTATAGTACTACATTTTACTAGTTACAAATTACAATAACTTTCAAAAGTGAACCGCAGACTAATTATATTTACTCACAATGTTAAATCCTTGTTTTAGTAATGAGCCTTAAAGTATATTAATTAGACTCACTTCAAAAAAGTATAAAACATAAATCTGTTAATCAGATTCACTAAAAAAAAAAAAAAAAAGAGAAAAGAAAGACTGTTTATCCAGCTGGTTCTAACTGGCGATTACCTTAATTGGTTGAGATAGTACTACATTTAACTAATATGCATTTTAGTATTGATCTGGCGTCGGAACTTCTTAAAAGTCCTACATAGAATCTTCATATATGAGTAACCAATAATTCTGTTCACTGAGTCAATAACCATGCGTCATGTTCTAATGTTCTATAAATATATAC
>JXTC01000166.1:576073-603450 GCA_002914845.1 Trema orientale
AACTATTGGCTTAATTTCACAATCAGTTTCTAAATCTAAAAATTGAGCTGAGCTTTAAGAGTTCAACATTTGCATACACCAAAAGGGTCATTAAATTCTCAGCCATTAATGATTTTGATCTTCAACGAGTCTTACTTTCGACGGATTATTGAGATAGAATATTCGGATATTCAAACCTTCTTAACTTTTTTTTTTTTCTTTTCGAAATTTCAATTTCAAAAACCATGCATGTTGCAGCAGCTGAAACTGAAACCATCTACCAAAATTGAGTTTCTGGGATCTGTCGTATGTGTAAATATGAATAATCACCGTCGTATTGTCCCAATACCCACAGGAATAGCCATTACTCATCAGGCTGTCGTATACTGAGCATGTCACAGCTTTTTTAGTCCACCGCCCTTATCCAAAAAAGGTCTTATTCACTTCAGATATAAATAATATAAGGCAAAAAGCATTATATGCGGGCCCCACGGATGAGTCGTTCTCATGTGACTTTTCATGATCAAGGGCTGAGATTGAATTCAGTGTTTTTGAACGAGCGGTGGTGATTTGATTCTGAACCGGGACACCGACCAAGGGAAAAGAATAAGCAGCAAAATATTGGGTTGGGACGAAGTGCATGGAATGGATCGTCACCTCCACAGGGGTCACAGTCAGCATCGGGCGTACGGGTTTTATTGGCACCAATCCTTTTGGGACCCACGTCAAATGACATCCATGTGGCCCAAGAAAGAAATTATTTTAGTTTCGGGACAGCCTAATTCGAACGTGGCGCCATGTCAGCATTGATTTCAAAGCTGGTCTTCCTGTTCCGGAGGGCCCACATCTTGCTAAGCTCAAGTGAAGTGAATCAATATGCAAGCAAAACAGCCCATGATATCATATAATAGAGCAAACCCCCGTTTTGTCGTGTAAGGCTGTGTTTTGGAGTCTATGCACGTCAGCCTAGTGTTTGGAGTTCGTACGCTTTAAAATTTCTTTTTTGAAAGGTTTAAAATTTCTGTCCTTTTTTATATATGTTTATCGACAATAAAAGTGATTTCCTATTAATGATGCAGCAAAATGAATTTATTAGTAAAATTAACACGTGCTAAAAAGAGTATATAATATTGAAGGATCAAAGAGAAACCGGCTATGTTCTACTGCCATCCTTTCAGATGTATACAAATAAATCTACTCATTAACTCTCTCAATTTGTATTCGAACTTAGACTAATTATTTGTTTACTGTTTTCGGATTTCTTTTTTTTTTTTTTTTAAATTCCTGTTCGATTTAATGGCATTACTTGAAGCTTATCCAATGCTTGGACGAGGGTGGTGAATTTGGAAATGGCCAAAAATAAAGATTCACTCTTGGACGAGGGTTTCAATTTGGAATTGACTGCTTTTACTTTTTTACTCTCTTTCTTCCACTAAGTTTTATATATCTTCTGCTCGGAGGCTGGTGGAGATTAATTCACCTCAAGATAAAGCATTCTTCAACTTTCATAAATTTCAGCCCAATAATATAGTTATTGAATTCAAATTGTATGTCCAGTGTCTCAATCTTTGTGGAACAAATGAATATTTGATAAATCATTATCTAAATTTAAATGAAAAATGATAGAGTAAAAAACTTGATTATATAATTTCAAATTTTAAATGATGCATCGATAATTTATTGATTGGACGTAAATTGAAACGCTAAAATTGAAGATATGATATGATTTCAGTCTGCATTTATTCTTTCTGATCAACACTCCCAAGTGATTCTATTTTTTTGTACTTTTAAAAGTTGACAAGTAAATTTACCAAATTTTAGATGTTTGTTTTCTAAATACCAAATTAGAGATAGTATCATCAGCTCCTTTCGGCAAGAGGGTGATCTGGGCCATCCATTTTGGAAAAACGAGTCGAAGGCTTACGTAACATGTCAAAAGTTGGGCCAGGCCCATACGACCCAAAACAGGGGCAAGGATGACGATTGTGCCGTATGCGACGACGTTTCCTGTGGCGGTGATTGTGCCCTGACTGGGCAGCAGCGTCAGTCCCCAGAAAATTATAACAAATAATGCCAAAACAAGGGTACAATCGTAAAATCCCCTAACCAAAAGAATAGGCGGGAAAAAGAGCCGTTGCTAACTAAACCTCTCGAGTTTTGGCGCCAAATTTTAGTATTTCACTCGGTTTCGGCTGCCCGTATATTTCCCGGGCAGCTACCTCTGCCCCATTCTCATTAGTCTTCTTTAGCTTTTATCATATTTGCTTTAGACCAAATATATATATATATATATACATCTCCGTCCCAACCCCTAGTCTTTCTCATTTATTTTTTTCCCAAAAATTAAAAAAAAAATACTTTCCCCACTAATTCAAAGCTTCTACCTTTTTATTTTTGTTCTCTTATAAACCCTCTTCTGAGTTCTTTCCCTCTCTTTTCTTAGCCGCCTTACACTTACAGACTAAGCAAAGACCCTTTTCTTTTATTCCTCTTCTTCTTCTTCTTTCTCAGCTAATTTTTCTTTGGTTTGTTCTGATTCCTTGATCAAAAAAATCGGTCTTTTTTCTTCTTTCCTCACCACTTTGGTTCAATCCGATTCCTTACCGTTTTTTCTTTTCTGGGTTTGTTCTGATTCTTAAATCAAACCCCACTTTTCTTCTAAGCTTTGCTCTGTTTTTGTTCGGAATAGTAGTACTACAAGTACTGATTCGTTCTGCTTTGAAAGGTTGGTTTTTTTTTTTTCCTTTTTTTCATTTATTTTGAATTTAAATTTGAATTTGAAATATGGGGTTTTCAAAAAAATCTCAAATGGATGGAGGGATAGAATCAGAAGGAAGAAAGTGGGTAATAGCCGGAATTCCGGTACGAAGCGCTTTGAAGCCAATAAACACGAAGCCGAAAGCAAAAGACTTCGAAAGCGGCAATGGCGATGGCGACGACAGTGAGTCGTGCTCGACGACTCCAACGGAGAAAGAGTCGAGGATACCGGAGAGATTGCGGTGCCCGCCGGCCCCGAGAAAGCGCAGGCCTGCTTCAAGATGTAATTTTAATGGTGTTAGAGAGTTTTTCACTCCGCCAGACTTGGAAACTGTATTCATACGCCATGTTGAGAAAGCAAATTGACTTGAAGTTGAAGATTAGGCTAGCAAGATAAGAAATAGAGTTAGAGATTTAGAGGTTTTTTCTTGTGTTTTTCTTGCCTCTTTTTTTTTTTTAGCTTTTTTATTAGTGTTTTTATGTTAATCTCCTCTTCTCTTCTCTTTCTGGGTTTGTTAGAGAGGAAGTGGTAATGTACAAAGATATGATATTTATGCAATGAGCATTCTAATTAAGGTCAAGGTTTTCATGTGTCATTAGTTTTAGTTTATATAAACATATATCATATATGGATTGATAGCTATCAGTTTTTTTTTCTCTTTTTTTTTTTTTTTTTGTGCCAAAGGGCATGTTTTGTTGCTGATTTTGAGTTTGAGGTTGTTAGTTCCTGTACTTGAGTGGAATTTATCAAAAGCGACTATTAATGTCTTTTTTTGTTTTTTTTTTTTTAATGTGACTTGTTCATTACTTCTTGGAAAAGTAAGCATATATTGCTATATCAAGTATCAACCAAAATTTTTCGCTCTCAAGGAGAAAAAAAAAAGAGCAAAGTTGATATATTTCTCGTCTTCCTTTCTCACACTTTGCACCAGTTTACATGAATATGGAATCTACTAAAGCTAAAGAACCCGTTAGTCATTCCATGAGAGGGCCAAAATCTCTCTGCTCCACTCTATTTGGTAATACTCTTTATTCTCTCTCTAAATCATCACCATTATGCAGAGATATTTAGAGCAAAACATGTCAGTTTTTTTGCTTGCTCAAAATTCTAGCCACCTTTACAGAGAGTGAAGGGTAGTGTGTGTGGATTTTTTTTAATGACACTATTTTCTTATCTATAGTCCTTTTCTTGTGGAAAAAAAAAAAAAACATTCTATGGCTACCTCACCACAAGCTACCTCCAATTTCTCCTACTCTAATCTCCACACGCAAACTATACACGTGCATTGAGAGCATAGTTTTCCAATAACACGAGTCAATTTTTCATATACCGTAAAAGTTGCCCAACAACAACAACAACCAGAAGTTAAAGTATAGTCTTTTTTCTTGGCTGTGATGCTGCACGAATTGATTGACTGAGACGAAATACCTCATAAACACAAGTACCACCTTTATTTTATATGCCCTGCCAACTCTCTATCTCTCTCTCTAATCTTCTTATGTGTGTCCCACTAAGATGATGACCCACTGGCCACTCTCATCACCTGAAAAACCCTAAGGCAAAGTCCAGCCAAATTCCCTCGGAATGCTTATCTGATTATTAAAAGACAAAGCACAATGTATAGAGTGACGGATTAGGATCCTATGTGGGGTTGAAGGCTTGTTTGTTTTAGTGTCACAAAAACGTTCCAAAGTACCTTTTGACCCCAAAAAAAAAAAAAAAGAAAAGAAAACTTAAGGACAAATACACTGTATAATTTTAATTTTTTTTGGTGGATAGGATTTTAGGCATGCTTCACATTCACCAAACACCCCCAGTAATATTTATCTCTGCATGATCAAGGGGGTTGGATTCGCTTAAAAGGTGGTAATGGGAAGTTTGATGCTTAATCTCAGGTTCACTTTGAGATATTAAACAAAGGGTTTCTAGGGATTAGGAACTGGAGATCCTTTAATTTAAATAAAGATCACAATTAAAGTTATAGTGAAAATTTAAGGTCTTATTTTTTGTCAGATTGTGCTACTCGTTTTGGATTGGATAAGCAACAGTGAGCGTCCTACTCACCGCTATTACTACTTCAGCACATGATGTAGGTGAATTACATTTTTTTAGTGGTGAAAAAAATAACCTTTTCTCTTGCAGGTTGTTTTGACTTTGCCCTGTTTCCGTACAGGGAGCAGCATATTTTAGGACTTTTTTTTTTGGCTCAATAATGTATCTGTTGATTTTGTAAAGAAATGAATTTAATTAAGCTATGCTTAATTATTTCACCACTTAGCTTCCTGTGTTGCATTTACGGGCACTATTTGTTTCAAAGGAGAATAAATTTTAGTAATTATTTTAATGGCTTTGTAATTAAAAAAGATGCAGAAAATTCTTGTTGTGTTGTGACCCCAGCTGTACACCTATGTGATTTTCTAACATACGTTGACTGAGTTGTTAAATTGTCACGAGAAATGTCATCAAAATCTAGTTAAATTCAACATAACTTGTCAATTTCAATATTTATTCAACTTAATATATATCTCGATGAAGAAAAAGCTTCTATTAATGTCCCCCTCTTGCGCTGTATTCCACATAATACAGCAAAATAGAAAAAATGAGAGTACCATATACTTTTTGGTACTTATTTACATTGGATTATAGCATAAATAACTATATACCTTGTATTATTAGTGAACCATTCTTTAAAATATAACTTGTTTTTGCTAAACGACAACTGATTTGATCTTCATGTGGAAAATACATCATATGTATATAGCACTTGCCATTTTTCAATATCCTTTCTTTTTTATCCCTAATTAAAGTCTTTTTTCTATTTCTGCAAAAGAATCACACGAGTTCTTTATCAAATAGACAAAATAGAAAAAGACCCTTTTGATGCCATCAACCTAGTCATCATATACCATGGCCTAAATATTGCAAATACAATATCACTTTTCTAACAAAGTGCTCAGTACTTATCCACTGCATGCCCTACTACTACAAATTATTGCGGAAGAGCCATATGTTATACAAGTAAAAGTATTGAAATCCCAAAGAGACAACTCTTGCTCAACTCGTGTACTGAAATATACTATTAGCTTGGGAAAAATAAAAATACAGAACCCATGTGAGCTTCAACCAAAATACAAAAGAAAATGCATGGTAGTTAGTGAAACAAATCCCTGAATCAGCAGCATATAAGAGAGCTTCTAGTAGTGAGGTTTATTATTGCTTTTTCAATATTTTTGTATTGTTATAAAGATACGTGCAGTATATTTATCCAAGAAAAGGAAAAAAAAAAAAAAATAGGTACATGCAGTATAGGCCTTATGCTAAAGTGGGTAGCCAGGTAGGGGAAATAGGATTGGCATGATTTATTTATTTGTTTATTTATTTTTTAAGTGGCGGAATAATTGAGTTGGGTGAGTATTATTAAATGGGAAATATTGAGATATTTAGAAGAGGGAAAAAAAAAAAACCAAAGAAAAAAGGAAGAATGGGAATCCAATGTATGAAAGAAAGGTAGTAGACATGTACACATGGGCAGGGCAAGGAATCCTAAGAAGAAGAAAGATTCTATTTTTGCATTGCATTGCATACAATTTTGATTTTGATTTTGAATTTGATTTATTTTTAATATAAAATATGAATTAATAGTATCAAAACCAATTCAATCCATTTTCATCGAAATTCGTTCCACCTTTGTGGCCTTTTATTAGCATTCTCTGTTCCTGGCTGCTTGACTTTTGTTCTTACGCGGTTTTAGCTTCTGCTTTTTTTATTAATTTTGTTTATTAATATTTTTTTGGGGGTTCACAACCCAAAAACCCAAACCCAACTTTGGGTTTCCTGCCCGAACTGCCCGGTGAGTTTTGGCGGGATAAAAAACCCTAATAGCGGAAAACAGGTTTGGGATTCATCGTTTGGCGCCAAAAGATTGTAGCCCGCGAAAGGCGGGGCTCTGACGGCTCTCTCGTACACTCGATTAATCCGATTCAGCAACTGGTATCCGATGTAGTGTACAATGTAAAAAAAAATGGCTGTCGCTTGATTTTTATTCTTTTTCTTAAACTTCGACGGAACAAGAGAAATTGAAATAAAAAAGAAATAAAGAGAATAAACGCCTGATCAGAGAAGAATATGAAATTGACCTTTCAAAGACAAAAAAATATGAACAAAAATAATAAAAAAATAGAAAAATTAGCAAAACTTATAATTAGATTTCACAATACAACCGTCATAAACAAAACAAGAAATAAAAAAATGAGCAGTCCACCACCACGTAGGACAGATTATAGAAGGTGCTCGAAAAGCCAAAGGATCAGCAACGCGATTACCCTCATGAAAAATATATGTCACGACAAGATACATATGAGCAATGTACCCCAAGATCCTAGACCAAGCAGATCTCTAACGGAAAAGAACTTTTAAAGAACAAGACAATAAGATAGAAACCATATAAACAGACTGTCACTTTATTAAATCCAGTGCTGGCTACAGGTATAGGCGAGTTAGGCTTTTGCTTAAGATCCCACCTCCATTCAAGGCCCACCAAAATTCCTTTTTTTTAACATTTCTCTTATAATATTTTTTAAATTTTACATTAAGGTTTTAACCAAAAAAAAACCTTGATAAAGGAAAAAATTAATAGTATATCCATATTTTCTAACCATGTTTAAATTTCAAAAGTCAAACAAAATCTTTTATGTCAAACTTTAATGCAATTAAATATTCTAATTATGCATTATCTTTTCATATTTCTATAATTACATTTTTTTCGTAATTTATTTTCTTGATAAATCTTCAAATATTAACCAAATAATTGAAATTGACAAATGTTCTTTTTTTTTCACCATCAACATTTTTTTTTTTTGGGGTGTGTCTATGATAGGGTTGTCCAAATATAGCCCTAAGTGAGGCTACATAATATTAACCGTGTGATTAAAATCCAAGGGACAACAACCTATCGGTGTAATTTACTTGTGGTACTCCCATTCACACATAATGTTATCTCTAAACTTTGGATCTAAAACGTAGTAGTACTTAGATGCGTGATGCCGTACATCCACAACCCGAAGGACCGGGACGCCGTCTCCCTCGTCTGTTGCCGCTGGTACAAGCTCGACACGTTTATGCCCAAACACGTCGCAATCGCGCTCTACTACACCACCACTCCTGATCGGCTCCGGAGCCACTTCGGCTACCTTGAGTCCCTAAAATTCAACAGGAAGTCGAGGGCTTCCATGTTCAATTTAATATCGGAGGATTGGGGAGGTTAAGTGATGCCATGGGCCATTGCAATTTCTTAGTCATTTTAGTGCTTAAGATCTTAGCACTTTCGGTGCATGATCATCAAATATTCGGACCTCGAGCTCTTGGCTCACTTTCGAGGGTGCGAGCTTGAGGCACTTAAGATCGACAAATTGTCACTAAGGTCCAAGCCCATATAATACAAATTACCAGGAAAAAAATCACACCAGAGAGAGACAGACATAGAGAGGGAAATAGGAGTTTTTAATTTTTTTTTTCTATATATTAATATTGATGATATGCCTTTAAATTGTTTAAATTTGGCTATAAAAGTCCCATATAGGTTGGGCCTTGGGGTCGTTAGAGAAAGAATCACAGGAACAACTTGGCAATGGCACCTAACCATGTGATAACTTTCTTCATCTATTTTCTTTCTACAAGAAAAGCCCAACTGGGTATTTGTCTAAGTTGAATCAAAGCTCTTCCTTTTTCGTTAATGAAGGAGAAGGAGAACCATACACAGGTGGGTCTCAAGTCTTCATTAGAATTAGAGCAATTTTCATAGTCACAGAACAAAAAAATTGGATGTTGCTGTTAGAGCTATTCGAATGGCTTAGTCTCGAAAAAGGTAGAGTCCTCTTGGTTTAGAGAGAGTGTGAGAGGAAATGGGGGAGAGAGAGAGGAAGAAGAATAAATCGTATATTATGCTGTCCACATTAGGCAACTTATTATAAGCTATCTAAACCATTCATTTTAAATTGAACGGCTAGATTGCGTGGCCTCACTTAGGACTATATTTTAGTAGCTCTACTATAGATACACCCTTTTTTTTTCAATCTATAAACCATTTTCTTTACTTAGACATAAATATGTATACATATTCTCTACTATACTTTGTAAAAAAGAAAAAAAATAATAAAATACTCGAATTTGCTTTGCTTCTCTTGTGCTTTCTCTGGCAGTTTCTTTTTTTCTTTTTCTTTTTCTTTTTTTTTGGCTGCAGAGTTCTCAGAAATAGAAAAACACTAAAAATAGAGATAAAAAAAGTTACTAGAAGAGTTAAGTTTGATTTGAAGAAACTATTAATTGTTGCTTGTTTGATTAGCCATAGTGATTTTCAAGTTGTCTATTGCTTTTTCACTCATTTTTTATTAATTATTGAGTAATATTGTTTCTTAAATTTCACATTAACTATTTTATTTTCTTATACTATTTTTTTGTATTGGGTTAATTTGTTTTTATATCTAACTAACAATTAGAATAGATTTGTCTTTCAAGCCAAAAAGATTAAAAAAAAAAAAAAGAATTGATATGTCTATTAGAAAATTTCCATATTGATATGAGAAACTAGCTCAAGTTTAAGAGAAAAATAGAGATCTCTTGATTCAATCACAAAATAACAATGCCCACTGGTGGTAAAATGAGTCTTTTTTTCATATTAAAATTTTGTTGCCTTGATGATGCAAAATGAAAGTTTTTCAGCAAATTATTCTAACAAATGATTTTTTTTCTTTTTATTTTTAAGAAGGCCCTCATATGAGAATTCACCTAAGACTTCTAAAATATTTAAGCCGTAACTGATTAAATCACAAACGTTTACGTCGTTGACTTTTTTATTCTCTCTTTTTTTTTTCTTTTCTTTTTTTTTTCTAGTGTAAGTTTTGTGCAATTATTGATGTATCTCACTCTTCTTTTTTTTTTTTTTTTCCGAATGATCCATGACAAAAAAGGGTTGGTCAGTGCTTCTGCCTGTATTTCAAATCATATCTAATTAATGAATCTATGTCAAATTTACACTAAAATTTTCAAATAAAAATAGATAAACTTTAAAATTGATTAGAAAGATTCAAATTTTAGATAATGTGACTTTTTTTTATAGGAAATAATGTGATTTTTTTTTTCATTGTTAATTAGTAAAACATAAACTAAGATAAAACTAGATAACTCATTTTGCTTCTTGTCATTTCTTAGACACCACATTAGTTATAATCATTTTTTCTCAAATTGACTTTTTTTTTCTTAGCATACTCCCTCAAGCACATTTGATAAGATCAATTATCTCTTTAAAAAAATCTTTAAACTAAATCAGTTAGATTAAGTTCTTATTGTTATACATGGACATGACGTGAATCATCCTTCCTCTTTCCTTTAAGAATCCTTAAAAATAATTCAAAAACTCCAAACAAAGTGGGAGATCTCTATCCCAATGTATATATATTATAAATATAGGGCCATAATCTAATAGATGTTTTTTTTTATCTATATATAGGTATTTTTTTAGCCGTTATATGTCTACTATGATTTTAGTAGTTGGAAAAAAAATAATCACAATAAATACACATTATTTAATAATTTTTCTTTCTACTTTTTACATGAAAAAATATGTATTATGAGTTTTAATTGGTAAATCAATACATATAGATAAATTAAAAAAAATAAAAAACAAAACAAAACAACTAATAAGTGAGGAAAAAAAATTATTTTATTTTTATTGATGACAAAATTTGGAATAAGTAATATTTTAAAAGGAGTATGTTAAGAAAATGTTCGATTTTTAAATTAAAGGAATCTATTTAGAAGATAAGTGTGGAGATAAAAAGCAATATGACAATAGAGCCACCATTTGTTTTGTTGAAAATATTAGACTGTAGTGGAGAAGAATTTGAGGACTTCAAAATTATTATTCGATTTGCATGACATGTAAGGCTGTAAGCGAACAGAATTTTATTTGGAAAAAAAAAATAATAATAAAAGCATGCAATCTTAACATTTGGGCCCCTCAAATCCGCGTTTTTACTCAAGTTGGAAAGCATATGGGCCAAAGCAATGGGGCCGTAGTCAAAAGTTAAAGAAAAGTTGGTCAGGAATTGAGCCCGGGTTCACTTTTTGCAGCAGGCTTTTAGTAGGTCAATTTGTCTGCAGATATTCGACAACCAACCCAAACCAGGGGCAGGTGTGGGCTAAATAAACTGGGTTCAGCTGGACTGGGCCATTTACTTTTAACACAAACATGTCTGAACCCGTTTTTCCAAAAAACAAAAGAGGGGATATTAGGAAAATATGAGAAACTATACCAAACATTTGAAGATTACGGTAAATGTGAAAAAAGTTGGAAAAAAAATACGAATTTCAGGACCGAAAGATTATAAAAATACGGTCATGAAAAGTTAAAATACGGACCGACAGGTTTTTGTTTTTTATTTTTTTTAAAAAGAAAGAAATGGAGTTAGACGGTTGATGGTGCGCGTCGGTACATCAGCCCCTAATATCTTTTTTTTTTAATTTATTTTTTAAATTTAGCTTATGCAGTATTTATCATCTTTTTGAGTTTTTTTCCCTAATTAATTTTTTTGTGTAATTCAATTTTTCGATTATGACAATTATAATATATTAATTTCATTATCACGTACGTTTTGAATAATGTTTTCTTAAAATATATGTGGCATCATTTTCTAATAAAATTAATCCCCAAGTATGATTTTTATTTTTATTTTGGCTATAAGAAACTTCCGAGCTTTTTTATTTTCTAGATACAATAGTCAATCTATTATGATACCTATAGTAACTAAGTTTTTTTTTTCTTCAATTTTTTTTTAAAAAATAAAGAACCCCAATCTTACTCTCATATTACTGATACTATAGGTAATCTAAAAGAATACCCATGATATATATATATATATATATATGTATTTTGTCACATAATTAATTAACTTGGTCGGATACTTTAATAATATAGGTAATTTAATAGGATACTTATAATATTTTTCTTCCTCATTTTACCCAGATACTATGGTAAACTAGTTGAATATCTATAGTAACATTTCTCTTTTTTTTTTCTACATTTTTTCTTTTTCAATTTATCTAGATACTATAGGTAATCTAATTAGATACCGACGATGACCTTTTTTTAAAAAAAAACAAAACATAAAAAATTTACCTAGATACGATAAGTACCTAGTTAGATACATATAGTAATTTTTTTTATATATATATTTTGTTTGCATTCCCATATTAAAAGCAAATCCATAATAATTTTATAGTTACTACAAGTATCCTATCCTATTAAGTCCAATATGTGGCAATATAATTTAATTATTATTTAACATGATCATCAGTCCTTCCTAATAGAAAAATTAGTTTGAAATTCTTTGAATATTTGTTAGGCTATGTTGTATTATTTTCCCAAAAATGTTACTCTATTGGATCTTATATTGTTACCTAAACAAGGTTTTCATGTTACTTGAGGAAATAATAATGTTACATGTCCTTTACTTTTTATGAGGGTGACTAGTCACCAAATCTTAAATTGTGGGACTGTAGTCTAGCCCTATACTTAATACTAGCTTTAATTATTTACTGAGTATGTAAGTTTTGTAGTTAGTACATCACATTTCACACTTAATATATACAGAGTATACAAATTTGTCTATGGAGTACATCACATTTACTTAGTGTACACACCTATATACTATTATACCAGTCATTTTACTATAATATTTGGAAAACAAACACTTATTTAAATTGGACCCCAATTTTGTCATTTTTTCTATAAGGCTCCTTAAATAAAATTAAAAAAAAAAAAAAAAAAGACGACGACAACAACAACAGAAAATAAAAAGAATGGCGAGAGAGCCATATTTCCACTAGCTACTCTTGGTTCATTTTGTGGCATGAAAGGTCACACGTGGAATCACGACTTTAGAAAATACTTGTTTGATATGGTTCTTTTATTTGTTTGAACGAAAAGAATGGTGGGAAATCTCTTGATTAACATCCTATAAGCAGATGTTCACCATTCATTTCACCTTTGGTTAAAAAAGACTACAAAATTAAATATGATATTAAACACTATATGTATATATATACACGTTGCCAATTCAGTAGGTATTTTTTTTTTACTTATGTGTAGGTATTTTTTTTTAGCCGTTGGTTCACCATTAGAATCATCATCTAATGGTAATCCAACGACTATTATGAGGTGCATGAAAATACGTACATCATTAATATTTTTTTTCTCTCTTTTATTTTTTAATATAAAAAAATGTGCATTATAAATTTTCATCGGCCAAATTGATACCTATGTATAGATAAAAAAAAAAAAAAAAAACTTTCTGAATTGTTGCCCATATATATATTTGAATATGTTTTGCTTGAAGTTTTCATATTTTATTATTGAAATCGTTGGTAAAAATTTGAATGAAAGCCTAGCATCAAAATTGTGCACTGAAATTGAAGTCACAAAAAAAAAGAGAGAAATTGACATCAAACTCACCGCCATGAAATTTAAAGAATCAATGTTAAAAAAAATTATTTCAGATAACTACGTTGTTCTAAAGTCAGATTTTCCGAAGAATGAAACTTACGTGGAAGTTGATCATAGAAAAAAATAACATGGGCCTAACAGTTGGGTCTCTTTCATCTCCTACTACTATTACAGAGACGCGCAACTACTCTATTATTTAGCATAATTATGGTTACAATATAGAGGTCAGACAAAAGAAATATATTTAAAGCTGAGAGCCTGAGGAGAAAGACGTAATTGCCTACCCACTAGTACTAAATTACTAATATATGGCTTTACTATAAGCAACAAACACGAACTAACTATACATGTATGATGTGTTTTTCATAAGCTAAGCACTCAGATTAGTACAGTCCAAAAACTTCGGACTACCAAATCGAAAAGCAAAGAGTATTTTATAAGAATGACCCCATTTTTGCCAGATCAATTTAAAAAATGACCATTTTTTACACTTACTTAATAAATGACCGTTTTATAAGTTATTTTGGTAAATGACCATTTTTTAGTTGATCTAATTTTTTATAAAGTACATCAAAATTTTTTTTTTCAAAAATCAATCACTTTTCAAAAAAAAAAAATATATATATATAGACATACTAAATATGAAAAAGTTCATTTTAAAATAATTTTCAAAATTCAGTCATTTTTTATGGTGTTTGAAAATAATAATTATGCAAACTATGATCTAAAATTCAGTCATTTGGCTAAAAAGCCCAAAAGCAAACTTAGAAAGGGAAGCCCACCTCCTAAGTTTGGTGCCTTACACCATAAGCGATAGGAGGATCCCTCAAAAGGTGCTAAACTAGCTTAATAAAGCAGTAATCTCAGCTTAGAAATCCATTGCAGAAGGCAAGAAAAGCATTTGAAAAGGTCATCTATTTAACAGGATATGTAGATTATATAAGTTTTGGAAGATGAGTATAACGTCATATATAAGATCATAAACCAATTCTGCCATTACAAAAGGTGGGTTGAGAATTGAGCTTAAAAAAAATATGGGTAGAGCTGTACTGCTATACATTTTGGGTTCCTCCTTTTTTCTTTTCCTTTTTTTTTTTTTTTTGAAATATACATCATGGATTTCTTCAAACGCTCTCAGATTGACCACCTAAAATGTATAACAATATAGCTTTAACCAATTTTGAAAAAGTCGGAAACAACACACAATGTGATTTCGAAGAAAAGTATTAGAGACATAATTTTACAAGCCTAAAAAACAAGTATTGACGCCTAAACATAAAGTGTAAAACCAACATGCCAAGCCTGAGCTTGTTGCAGCCGCTAATAACCTAAAAAAATTAGTCCTATCTGGTGTTGAAGCTCAAAAGTACATATGAATCTATTTCTTCCAACACTAACAATATCAATAAATCGAAGCAAGAATTTCCGAACCATTCATAATGGAAATTTGTAAGTATTTAATACAGTATAAATGTTAATTGCAGTTTAAAGGACGAAGTTTATGACATGTTTTTGTCCACTTTTACCAATTATTCAAGTTTAAACAGGAATTATGTTCTTCGATTGAATCCAACATCTCAAGAAGTAAACTAAGAAACAAGAATAAGAAACCTCTAACCTACTGTAAAGCATAGATGTAGGAGTAGCATAGAATAGGAAAAATTAAAGAAACGATAGTTCTTTTTCCCTTGACATGGAGAGAAAACAAATATTAAACTTAACTGGTACAACATAATTTATCAAGGGAAAAAGAAAAATCAGGCATTTTAATACACATAAGTACATGATCATTTCGAGCAAAAAAGTTGCTCCTTTTTTTCTGGTCAGAACATAAACGGAAGAAGCATTTACAATGATAAACATAACAAGTGGTGTGATATGTACCTGTTTCATTTGAAACATTTATTTTCACATAAATAATCTTTTCTTCCCAAAATAAATTAAACAACTTGGATAAATTTAAGAGATGCCCACGTCTTTGCAGCATCCGAGAGCTTGGTTTCCTCAACCTGCACTTTTCTCAGCTTAGGAGAATTCAGAAGAAACAACTCAACTGCCCCAGATTCAATCCCAAAACAATACATTATATCAACATTCTCCAAACGCTTACAGCTCTTTGACATAGTGACCATTGCTGAACTAGTAAGCCCTTTGCACCCTCTAAGGTTCAAATCGACCAAATAGTGACAAGAAACCAGCATAGAGATAAACTCTTTATCAAGCAACATTTCATTGTAAGACAAGTCCAGCTTTCTCAATTGCTTAAAGTTTTGTCCTAATGTGGCCAATAAACCAGGCTCTCTTTCAACTACATCACAGTTAATTAAGGCCAACTCTTCAAGCCCAGAACTCATAGCAGCCCCAAGAGCCTTTAGGCCATCACCACTAACAAGGCAACAACTTTGGAGCCTAAGACTTGATAGGGTCCTGAAGTTGACTGAGGCAGCCAAAAGATGGTCATTGTTAAGGTCAAGAGGCAAACGAAGGTCAAGTTTTTGCAATTTACAATGGCAATGGCTGAAAAATCTAAGGAGACCTTCTCTACTACCACCATCATAAACCAAAAGAGATATAAGGGAATGAGAATACTCAGCCAGTTTTAGGAGAACCCCATCAACTATACTCCTACAAGTTCTGAGCTCCACTTCTTGAATCCCCTCCAAGCACTTGATAAATGACGAAAATGACCCTCCATCCCCAATACTTTCGCAGCTCTTTAACTGTAATTTCCTCAGCTTATTACAGCTCCTCCATAGCCAACCCATGCCCAGATCATGCGTACGGACACCCGATATGCAAAGACTCTCTATACCCAATTCTGCATAAAAATCATCATTAGAAGAAAACCCATATCCCAAATTGGCCTCAATTTCATGGTCAAGACCTTCTCCCCCATGGCAGACCAAAATTGACAACTCTTTCAACGAAGGAAAATTCAGAAGCCACGTGAGAAACAGAGGCCTCGAGAGGTTGATACAAAGAGAGGTGAGGTGGGTACATGTTGTAGAGAGAGAAACCAGAGAGGACCGAGAGACTGGGCCAGCCAAGAACCTGAGGCCATGAAGCCGAGGACAAGAGGAAGAGACTAAGAAAAGGAGGTCATCGGAGAAAGTGGTTTTGGACGGGGAGTCGTCACCGGCGCCGTCGACAGGGGTGGAGGTGGGTTCAGGGGGGAGGAGGAGAGAGAGAGAAGAGAGAAAAGGGTAGTGAGAGAGAAGAGTAGAGAGAGATGGGATTGTCGAATTATGAAGAGTAAGGCGAAGAGAGAGGGAGGTCTTGGAAGTGCGGTAGAGGTGGAGCCAACGCTTTGAGACCAAAGAGACCGAAGAAGACGAACATGGTGGGAGTCTCTGAAAGATTTCTTGAAGAAGCTCATCGCAGACCAAGCTGTCCATCTCTCTCTCTCTCTCTTTCAATTCTTCTACTTCTTCAATTTTTCATATGCTCTGTTTTTGGGTCTCTCTGTTTTTGTTTTTGCTTACCTACCACAAAGAAGAGGCTTTTGCCTTTTAGAGCAATTTTGCTGCAATGGCGTTTTGGGGGAATTTGATTGTTAAATAATGTTTTGTTTTTTTTTTTTTTTTTTTTTGACGATATGGCTTTGTGTAGAAGAGGAGTCAAATCTTCCACGCCATTAGATAGATAAATGGCTGGTTTATGTTCATTTGGGATTGTATTTCAAACTTTCAAGTGTTGTTTTGTGTTGTGTCAACTAACGGGTGCACATTGTACAAAGTACAACCAATACACCATCTGGCTGACCTCAACTTTTTCCATTTTGCCAATTAATTTTTTGTTTTCCTGATAAGGTGTCAAATTTGGATGTAGTTTTCACATTTCATTACATCGTTTTTACAAATAGAAGTTTGTTGTTTAACCCAACCGAATGCCTATATAATTTTCAAAAAAAAAAAAAAAAAGAAAAAAAGAAAAAAAGAAACGTTTGTAGTAAGTTGGTTAACAGTTAGCAATAGAAATTGAAATAGTACAGTTGGGATACCTAAATTTTTCTAGTCTATTTTAGAACAGCACGAGAAAGGAGTAGTTTCTTGTTGAATGTTTTTTTAATTTTTTAGGCTTTATTTTTATTCGGATAAATCTGTATTTTTTTTTTTCAATCTTAACTTGAAGTAGAAAAACAAGAATAAGGAGGAAAAAAAAGGTTTCTTTCACCTTTTTTGGTAAAAAAAAAAGATGATTTTTTATTCGTATACTTGTCAGAGTAAGTGCTTTAAGCATACGATTTCTTGCCTACTCTTTTCTTGTTTATTTGATTATTTCGGCTTGTAATACCTTCAAGCAACTTAAGCCGTCACTATTATTAATAAAAAGTACACTAAGCCGTCATTTCATTAATCGAAAAGACTATACTTGAAACATAAAAATATAGGCAATTTTTATTTATTTTTAATTGCTAAACAAATCGTGATTTGTAGAAACTTATTTGTTGATATAGAACTTATCAACACCACTAATCTCAACGATAATGAAAATTGTCCATCGTTGAATCCGCCGTTTGGCATGACTATTTTTGTCCAGGACAGGCAGCAATAGCGTGAGCAGTAGGCATGTGTTTATTTTATTTTATTTACTAATTTATGTGACACATGTTTCTCATCTTATTTATTAATTTTAGTGAAACACGCCCGAACCAGATGTACAAGGTCCCACAAAACTTTATCCTATACCATCCAACCGCTAAAAGGTCGCGGCCTCCCCCACCTTTATAATTTATTTTCTGTCCCACACTAATCTTTCTTCTAAAAATTTGCTGACAGAAACGAAATTATTAACCAAACGAAAATGCCCATCTCCTGAAACAGAACAAATTTTCCTCGAAGCATAAAAAAAAAGGTTTTATTTCGTTTTTGCTTCATCAACTTTCAATTAACAATATGATCTCTATAATTTAAATGCCAACCCATGGATTTCTATAGTTTTCTACCTCTTAACAATTATAAATGCAATAATAATTTTTTTTTTTTTAAATATTCTTAAAGCAACTATAAATGTCAAGGTGAGCCCTGAAGCACCACAGCCACAGACCTCCCGGAAGTAAAAATTGCACAAATGGTAGTGATACTATTCCAATAACTAAAAAGTAGAAACTTTGCACCACCACAACCATTGGTATAAGGTTTAAATGAAAACTCTCTTTTTATTTCCTTTCTTTTTTTTTTTTCTTTTCTTTTCTATGGCCTAAATTCTTCTCTCTTTTGAGTGGGCGAGGAATTTAATCTTCAAATTTCCAGCATCTTCTTTGATAATAACATAAGAAAAGTTATTATTCTGATGGGATGGGGTAATGATCTTACGTCAACGAGGCACCTGGTCCTCATCAATCCCTTTTACTTCCACTTAACTTATCATTACTGCGACAAGCAACTGTCTTTTCTAAGGAGCTTCTTAGCTAATACCCAATGTCCTTGTAGCTATATTCTATACCCAAAAAAAAAAAAAAAAACATTTCCTTCATTTTATGACATCTCCCGTGTGTGTGTGTGTGTGTGTGTGTGTGTGTGTGTGAGAGAGAGAGAGAGAGAGAGAGAGAGAGAGAGATCCAATAAGTATCGCAACTGTCACATATCTGATGCATGTAGAGTTAGGACCCTGGTACCTCACTCATCCGGGTTTCTTCTTTCAGTGCTACCAAAGCTGACCACAATGAAATGCTCAAGTCTCCGGGCCAAGAATAAGAAAGAATTAAGATAACTTTGAAAGTGCCTCTTTTCGTACGAAATCCTCGTCCCAAATCCAATGAATAGTCAATGGCCATTCCCCATTAGCGCCATTTCAGTTGGTTGTGTGTGTCAACTCATGTACACAAGGGAGGCCTCACAGCAGAACTCAGGAATAATCAAGTGAACAAGCTAATACAATGCACGGATAAACGATTTACAGTTCTAACTATATGATCAACAAAAACATATAGATAGGCTTCCACAAGCCAAGAAGAATCATTGCTCGTAGATCCCCTATTCTCTTCATTGACAATTAGAATACTTTCAAATATGGGGGAAAAAAAAATGCGGTGGAGACCCTATTACTCTTACCTCTACGGATAAGACATCATATCAGCATAAATGCTCTTAATCTTCTCATGCTGATTTAATCAATAAATAATATGCGAAAAATCTGACTGTGATGTGTCAACAATGATGAAACAAGATGTGAATGCACAGTGCCCAGCATGGCAGGTGAACCATACCAATAAAGAGGTAAGTGGCACTGCTCCAAGCCCAAAGAGATTGCACCCAGCACCAGAAGTCACCAATATTAATGTTGTCAAAACCTTCAAATGCACCTTTCAACAGCACAAAAGTAACTGGTGGAAATCCAATAAAGGCAAGAACGAGATTACAGGCCAGTCTCAAAAGAGTTCTCAATGTCCGAACTCTTATATCAAGTCTCATGGGATAGACCATCAAACACATTGGAACAACAATTAAACCCCCAATTTCTGCTGTAGAGAAGTTAACGACTGACATGAGACACAAACCAATGAAGGCAGCTGATATGGTCACTGATTTCAAGATAGCCCATTCTCCAACATGAAATTTAGATGCTTTGGCATGAGAAAATGAAGAAGCCAAAACCAAGTACATGATCAAAAAGCTGAGCACCGAAAGCAAAAACCAGGTAATAAAGCTGATTGTTGGCGATAGGTCAGGTACTCTACAGATAAAATAAGGGAGTAGTGAAACAACAGATCCCCACAAGTGGACAACAAAAACTTTCTTTGCAGCATTAATCCATTTCCATGATCTGAGAGTGATGTCGGTTTCATCAGAACCAGTAGCTGGAGTAGATTTATCTTTTGTCTGTATAGAATTTAAGCTAATTGCATTAGCATAGAAAGACGCTGCAACCATAGGAAGTGGTGCAACAAGGAGTGCAAAAGCAATCATGTAGACTCCTACTGACACAAATTTACTGGGAGAAGTTAGTAGGTAGAGGAAAAACGATTGGTGAAACTTCTCAAGAAGGTTGTTTACTGAGCGTACAACTCCTTCAATTAACCTGCATCAAAAGCAAGAGGACCCTCCTCAGCTACATAATACCATATATATATATATATAAAAGACCTATAGCGTCACCATTGGTATCGAAGTACATTGTTCTTATAAAGCATTACATAAAGAAATTATGTTCATACTGTTTAGAAATGACCAATTAATTTTTGAATGTTCAAATAATTTCACTGTAAGCAGAAACAAATAAAAGAATATCATGAGGACAACTAAGCCGACAAAACAGAAAATACCATTAACGTCAAGGAAAAGGGCAAAGAAAGAAAATGCAGATCCACTATTAAAGAAGTTAAAAACAACAAGAAGAACAACTAACAGTTCCAGAAGAATGTTCCACAGGCCTAGACAATGAGTAAGGCAGCTCCACCAGAAACATATAAATATACGAGTAAATAATAAAAAATCAGGGGTTGATATTCAGAAGTGGAAAATGTTTTTGCCGTCAATCTGAATATTTTTCATTTTTCCTCACTCATTTTGGTTGTAAGTGCTTCGAGTCAGATCAACAAAACTATTTTAATGATGTTCAGAAAGTAATCCTAACAAAGGCCAGCCATTCCTTTGGAAATGTTCACTAACAAAACATAAATTGTAGAAAACAGTCACTGGTTACAACGGCAATTACTACAAGCACTGATTGGAAGACGTATAGTTTAAGTACTAACCGGCCACCTTGTAGCAAGAAGTCATTTCTCCTGGTCATGCTATCAACAGAAGCTCTTGGTGAAATCTCCAAAGTAATCGCGTCTATTTGGTAATCTCGAAAAGCACCGTGAGGACCGGTAGGAACTCCCAAAGCCTAATACATAAGGAAGAATACGTGCATAGACATAAACCGGTACTCAAAGATAAACAAGAAACCCAATCCCCCACGTCCCCTCCGAAAGAAAAGAAAAAGAAAAGATAAAAAACGAAATAAGAAAATAGAAACCTTGAAAAAAAAAATGTTATTACGAATAAGAATTGGAAAACTAGACCTACCTGATTATACAGTGAACTTGCAAGTGTCGCAATGCCCTCAACATAATCAGCTGCTGGGATACCAAATTTCCATTGGGGATTTAAGCTTCTCACCACTTGCCCGACTGATTCAAATAATTCTCCCAAAACATTGAGCCATTTGGAGTCAAGCAGAGACCATAATTTCTCCACCTTTACCCGAAACCCTTGTCTATGCACTGCTAAATAATTCACAATATTAATTAGATCAAGGTTTGGCATCTGTCCGTTGGATGCCTCAGCATTGATGCTTAAACTGTCATCAAATCTTTCACTTCTATCCACCACCTTAATGACTAGGGCTGCAGCCATAGTCCCAGCACGTTTAAATCCATCATATATCTTTCTTTCTGTAATTGGATTATCTTTCAACTCATACAAGTAATTACTTACAGGACACATTTCTGCACTTTTTGTGTGGAGTGTAGTAAACACCGGCATGTGATAATCTCTCAACCAGGCAGCAACTGCAGCATATTCGCCATGTTGGGAATCCGAAGCCAGCCAAATTATATCCTTGGCCAACCAAGTGACTCGGGTAAGCAAGGAAAATACTGAGTATGCTATGCCTAAAGACAAAGCCTCACCTTGCTTAATTTTCCCTGGATTGTAAGGTGTTACCAGGACAATAGCTTCCTTTCCATCACCACGTGGTGCCCTTATTATTCCAACAGTGTTGACACCATATGATGAACAACTGATGTTCTGCTCAATTATTCTAGAATCAGGACTAGAGAAAAAGTGCAGCGGATGAAACTGAACCATTTGAGGATGAAACTTGTGATAGTTAACTTCTGCACCTAAATTTGACATATATTCTGCTATCAGTCTCTGACTCTCTCTGCATCATAAGATTGCCGGTAAAAAAGTCAGCGTACGAACAGACCAGTCTCGGAGATTGGAACAATTAACTTCCAATAACCAGTTCAGAGCATGATAAAGGAAACTGAAGTAAAATACCAAAAAATTGCAAAACGAACAGTGGGAGGCCATATCTGCCATCACCAAGCAAATACCAAACAGCATATGATTTCTGGGAACATTTTGCCATGTGACTGACGAAAATTGGAAAAAAAAAAGAGTAAAAAATAAGAAAAAATCATATTAACATGTGCAATTACCAAAGAAAATTATGCTCCTTTAAAATGCATCCAAAGCCACACCACAAACAATAAATTCACACTAAGTTAATCGAACCATAGCTCCAAAACATGTAAAAAGAATAACCACCTTCTCAGCTTCCTCTGAGTAGCTACAAGAGCTTGGCTCATGATAAGCTCTGCTAATTCCATAATCAGGTCCCCTGATTAGATAACCTATAGCTACACCTAATCCTATTTTTCAAAAGTCTAAAGTATTGGGTAACCGTTAACATGTGCTCTAGTGGCGGGTCGAATCACGACTTAGAAACTATGCTAACATTTAAGAAGACTATTTCAAGCATAAATTCAGGGGGAAAAAAAAAAGAAAGAAAAACTAGCTAAACCATATGTTATTTGGAGAAAGAAAGCACGTACATGGCTGCACCCGGAGTGTTCGAATTTAAAGCAATTAAATCCTTGACAAATCTATTCGCCTCCGAGACCTCTTGGCCAGACAGCATGGGCTTTGCAGAGCCTGTCGTTAAAACAATTAACACGTGTCAATGATCAAATATAATCGTCCCCATTATTATCGACACTTTTTAACTTATGAATCACACCGTAACAGACCCGGCATAAGGGCATTCTCGGAAATGTAAGTGCTCTTGGCGAGAATGGGCAGGAGCAGAAGAGCCACAACGCCAGCAGTGCAGCAAACGACACTGAAAAATCCCACGAGTTAAAAAAAAAAAAAAAATCTAGGGAGTCAATTTTAGCTGGAGTTTTCAAAAGTTTGAATCGGATCTGAGTGAATAGGAGGAGGAGGAAGAAGAAGAAAGAGTACCTGAATAGAAAGCTATGGGAGATGAGGAAGATTCCCAAGCGTACGATTGGGCGTTGTTTGGGTCTAGGAGTCGGAGTCGGAGTCGGAGTCGGAGTCTCGTTATCGGCCATGGTTACTGAAATGAGTGCTTTCTTGGGTGTTTGAGTAGTGAAGATATTTCACCTACAAGTGAGTCTATTCTAAGAGCATTTCGGCGAGAGGAGGGGAGACCGCAGCCGAAATGGCAAAGCACAGCCTTTGGATCGCTGAAACTGGCAGGGCAGGGGCAGCCTGGTTGACTTCACCTGGTTTTGGGTTTGTGGGCTTTGCGCTGTATTCTGGAAATTGGTGGGCCGGACAATTTGGGTGAATATAGCCGTTTCTTACAAAAAAAAGTGGTATTCACCTCATTTATCCTTCTTTTTACACAGTGTCTTAATATAGGGTTCCTAACACTTTTACCTATTAAAAAAAAAAAAACTAAAAAAATTACAAAAGTACGGAAAGTAGTTTTTTTTTTTTTTTTTCAAATTTCGTATGGCTTTTATTTAAAAAATATCACTTAAAAAAAAAAAAAGAAAAATACCATTTTAAAAATTGTTACTGGTTATCAATTTCTGAAAAATGTTTACCAATTATATACTAGTTACAAATACCTTTAGTTACTAGTTTCTGGGAACTAGTTACCGGTTACTATTTACTATTTTAAAAATGTCATATTTCTAAATATTTTTTTAAAAAATAATATTAATCTAATAAAAACCGTACTGCATCTTGAAAAAATACTAACCACTGTATTTTTCAAATATTTTTCGGAAGTACCGTATAATGTCTAATTTTTCAGTTAATATATGTTATTAGTTTTTGCTTTATAGTAAAATAGTTGAGTTTATCAGTTAAGTGTGTATATATGTGTGTATGTGTATATATGTATATATAACAGTTTTGCTATATCAAATGAATAATGCTATGGCACACTCTATGGTGCCCAACACCACTTGACGTGGATGTCTAGTATTTGAAGATTATAATTATATTTTATGTGAAGCCTATATTAGACTTAATCTATTTATTATAATCATCAAATAACAGACTATTACATCAAGTGAAGTTAGAAACCACCGTAGTTTTGCTCATATCAAATAAAGTTTTTGTTATGATTGTCTTTTGAATTTGTCATCAATTTACAATGTGATACCTAAGCAAACAAAAATCTTGGCAATTAGAGAAGTTAGGTCTCTATATCTACCAAACTGGTTACCCTTGTATTTTGCCCCTTCTATTGACCTTTTGCAATTTTTTTTTTCTCCCCTATACTTGACTCTATAATTTTGTTTTTACTTGCCCCATTATATAACATATATATTTGAATTATAACTAACAAATTTTGTTTCCTATTTTACCTCTATTTAGATTTTCTTTTTTAATTTTGTCTCTACTACTAGATATAATTTTTCTATTCTGACTCAAGAACATTTTATTTTCTACTCGAATTTTCAAAATCAAAATTAATTAGGGTAAAAAAAGTTAATTAAGTAAGACTCTCCTTTCTCTCAACTCGTGAAGACAAAATCACATTATTTGTTAGTTTTTTGTTGAAAATTTCATAAAAATGAAATATTAATTTTGATGATATGACAATAAAAATGATATGGAATACTTATAAAAGATAAACATTCATTGAGTGTAAATATAGTGTATTTTACTATACTTTGGAAATATTATCATAAAATTTAAATACATTTTTGTACCATTATTATTATATTAACAAAAATTATCTTCACCCCTTCTAAAAAAATTGTAAAACCGTGAATTTTCTTAAGGGCAATGTGGTAATTTCATATTAAAATCAATTAAAACAGTTGAAATTTAATTAAATTCAAATGAGAATTCAAAGTGAAACGAATTGTTGAAGTTGGCAAATTCAGATTTATAAGGACTTAATTGTCAAGAAAGTTGAACTGGGGTTTAAATTGCAAAGTTGGAAAACTTATACTCTCCAAACCAGATATTCCTTGTGAAAATTTTACCCCAAATTTCATTAATTCCCTAACACACACTCGCTCTCTTTCATGTTCTGTCCCTTATCTCCATCCTTCTTGATTCTAACCAACCCACTCCCCGGTGACCTGCGAACGAGCACCGCCACCCATTGCCTGACATCTGGCAGCCTAAGTGCGTAGAAATGTTGTTAAAGCCGCGGCTTTTCGTGGCCAAAAAATTGGATTTCGCTGCCCAACATCACCAATCATCACTACTTTCAGCAAGCCCAAGGTTCCTCAACCGACGTCGACCCTTCACTACCACCAATTTCTAGCGATTTGACTCGGGTGAGCATTTGAAGTTTTTTAGTTATTTTATAAATTATTTATCACATTTTCATAATTATTTTGTGAAGATTATGATATGTTCTGGAACTTTGTATGAAAAATGGTATGAATGTGGCGATGATGAGAGTGCTTGAGTTGAGTGGAGTTGAAATGTAGGTGGTGAGAAGATCAAGTTTGAAAAATTGGCAGATTCGCAAATATTTTCAGAAAAGTGGTATTTTGTAACTTTATAATTAATCTGTAATGAGGCCCATTTAAGGCTTGGGGCCTTTCGAATTTGAACTTAGTAAAGTCAAGAGATAAGTTTTGATATAACATTGATATGTTTCGAAGTGTCACGAAATCTGAGATATGAGACTTGGGATTTCATCTCTTTTTGCACACCACGGGTCAGGTTTCGACTTATACTCAAACTGATTAAGTTATATATATAACCTAGCTATTTTCGACTCTATGAATGCGGTGGTGATGTCCATTTTTCAATTTAATACTTCGTTGGAAAAGTTATTCGTCGAGTACCCAAGTGACTAATAGGAAATTCTACGAGCGCCGATAACTTGGTATAGCTATCAGGGCGAGATAAGATTTCAATTACCTCGTTTTTAAACATATTTTGATTTAAATTTGCAGTATGAATTATTTTGGTAAATATGTGAAAAATCTTGAATTTCATTAATTGAATGAAAAATTTATGGATTTGTGAATTGTTGATATTTATTAGATTGTTTCGGGATTAGATATTGTGATTTTTATGCAGGTTTCAAAATTGTGGTTTTGGGGAAATACAACTGTTATGCTGCCTGTTTTTCAGTTAATCCCAGGAGAATACCAAATGAGTTTAAAGCCTAATTTTATTAACTTATTTTATGCATGATTATTATATACCTTGTTACATGTTATATATACCATAGGATCACGAACTTGAGTACCGTTATTGCATAATAGTAGTTTAGATCACTTGCGAGTTGCTGCAGTGTTAGGTAAAAGATTTAGAACCCTACGTAGATTTGCTGACACACCTCTGAGTAGTATCAAGATGCTAGATACCTATAGTAAAAAAGTATTATAGAGTCGTGATATAAGGATGAGAGCTCGCTCATATATCTGGTTGATTTATAATATATACAATTATGTGATTTTGGTTTTGTTTGATATACATGTGAACTTTATTTTGCAAATAGATTTCAGAAAAGTACTAATCAAACAGGTTTGAAAAATTGCACTCATCCAACAAAACGTAATTGAATTCCAATTGAGCATTCGCGTGCTTACCCCTATCTTTTCTCCTCTCAGGTGGTATGTAGTATGATTTAGACGGTCTAATAGTTGAGTGAGTTGGAGAACGATTTATTATTGTTATTTGTAGTTAGTAACTACTTGGAGACTTGTGTCTTGTGTTGTTTAGACTTATAATAATACTTTAAGGCTCATGCCATAGATTTAGTTTATATTACTTATTATGCCTACTTGTGATGATAATGATAATGTATAGATTTGTTTTATGAATATGATTGGTAGTCTACATCTAGTGGTAATCACAAAACTATGAGAATTTATATTTTGAATTAGTTTTATAAACTTTTACAAAATATATCGTTTTGAAACTAGTTGTCATTTTCTTAGAAAATTGAAGTTTCTAGATTTTTCTAAAACAAATGATGAATTTCTATTTGTGAAATTTTCTTCTGTCACTGGCCTGAGGTTTGGATCATAACAAAAATCACGGCTCCTCTACTGCTATCAAACAACAATAATAAATCCTAATTCATTAATTACCATGAAATTTTAAAATTATAACATGTGAGTCAACTGCAACCTTTCTTAAAGTATAATGAGTTTTTACTAAGGGGTGGTAATTCGGGTTACGACACGACGAC
>JXTC01000166.1:603524-632636 GCA_002914845.1 Trema orientale
GGGTTGACATAATTTGTGTATAAATTAGATTTCAACCCGATATGAACCCGACCTGCCGACATGAATTACAACCCTTAGTTTTTACTTAAATCTATTTGTTTGGATGCAAAACTTTTTTTGAAAATAGAAAGTTTGTATGTAAATTTTTTTAAACTCAAATCTCAAAGCAACTAAAAATTAAAGAAGATTTATTGGGATACTAAAATTTAATAAAATGGTTAAGGGATATCCACTGCATGTTATGGAATAAATGGAAGTCCACGTAATTAGTTAAATAAATTATTATGATACCTAATATATATGGATTTGTTCCACATCGAGTAGAAACTGAAACTGGGTAATGTTATATCCTTATAAATTGAAGTTTTTTTTTATCTTGTAATTATCCCAAATAATTGAAATAAATACTATATACATTTGGGAAATTTTAGAATCACTTAAAAGATAACAGAGGGAGTGGGACTTTTGAACAGATAAAATAACAAAATAAAAAAAGTTATATATTGAGGATAAAGAATAATTTTATATACGTGTATAGGTGTTACCCTAATATGAGACTATTTTATTTCATTCTTAATGTTGTTTCTAGTTTTTAAAAGTAAATATCAGACTATTAGGATTGAGAAAAAAAATGAAAGGGAATATTTAAAAATATGATATTTAACATCTATTTTAAACAGAACTATAAGTGTTATTTTTGCAAAGCTGATTATACTGCTATAATATAAATTTCTTAAAACGTTATTTTATAGCACAAATAATCTATAATTTACCAACTACTTATATGCTACTTTTAAACAGGATAATAATTTTGTAAATAAATTTACCAAATACATAAATATTTGGTAAATTTACCAAATGCCTAAACATAGTTACAACATAATAATACCAAAATGATCCTATTACTTATGAGCTTTAATTGAGTGAGATAAGGGACCTAATGGATCTAGTAGCCTAATCTCTAATGGACTAATAAACTTTAATCATAATTAATTCTTAATTATAGTTGAGTTTCATCTATTAGTATTGATTCACTCCAATAAATAGTTAAACAGTGAATTTTAACATTGAATGTCATTAGTTTTGTATCAAGCTTATTAACATTTTAATTTTAATTAGCTTGATCGTATTGTATATATTATACCTACATATATACCCTCATGCAATGTTCGTAGTTGTTGAGGTGAAATTATCGTATTACCCTTCAATACATACTATACAAATATGGTTAGATTTCACAAAATAAATACTAATACCTTGGTTTTTATTATTTAAATACATAAAAAAAATCCAAAGTGATAATACGTGCATAATATTCATATTCGTGAAGGGCATTCTTATAATGTATATATTCCAGGGATAATATCATTTTGATATATTGTATTTTGACACTTTATTCAATTTATATCTTCTGTTTTGGTTATTATCAATATTGGTCCATAGATTTGAAATCTGTTACAAATTTATACCCTGACACTAATTTAGAGCTGTTAATTTAGCAAGATGATTTAATAGACTTATTCTTGGATTAATTCTTATATAGTTTATTTTCACTTTTTTAAATAGTATCTTGGTAAATTAACTGCTCTAAATTGTGTCAGGGTATAAATTTGTAACAAATTTCAAATCTAAAAATTAATGTTGATAATAATCAAAATAGAAGGTATAATTTAAACAAAGTGTCAAAATACAAGGTTTGAAAATGATAATATCCTGGTATATTTTATCTTCTAAGAAATCAAGAGTCAATTATTTTACTAGTTCTTGTCCTTTAGTTACTCAAAAAGATATAAATCGATGAAAATAAATAGGCTTCAGGTATAATTGCACTAATTTAGTGAAAAGTAGAATTTGAGTTATTGGCAGTTTGGCACTAATCTCAATTCTAGTTCATTTGGTTATGTTCAATGCATTTATAAGCAATTTATAATGCATTAGCATTTTTATCCAAAGTCTAAAATCTCGACAATGGAATACTTCATGAATCCCATTGAAATTTAAACAATATAGTATAGAAAGCAAAATAAAATATTATCTTTTTTTATAAATTGTGAACTCAATAATGGAATATTTTACGAATCTCGTTGAAATTTATAAGCAGTATATTATAGACAGTAAAATAAAGTATTATCTTTATAAATTATGAATCTTTTGTGTAGATTTCGTTGGAAAAAAAATATTGTCATATAAATTCAAATGTAATAAATTTAAATCTAAGAATCATTATACAAAATTCTAAATAAAGAAATTAGTTTTTAAGGCATTTTCCTAGAGAAATTTCATATCTCAGCTAGTGTAGATTTGGAATGTTTGTGTGGAGCTGCATTTTTTTCGTTGTCATCGTCGTCGTCGTTGTTTTTTTTTTTTTTTCATAAAGCTCAATGACTATAGTAACTGTGGACACATCTTTAGTAGAAGTCAAACCAAAGGAAAAACAAAGGATTGAATATAAAATAATTAAGAACATGAAAAAATAGAGAAATAATAACAATAACTACATGTCTAGCTGACGACAACAAGCCCAAACTTTATACATTTAATTATCTTTAGAGAAAAACGAGTTAGATAATCTGCACTTTTGCTGTGGGTTATATATATAATTAAATATTAAATATTTTATTATATTATTTATAATAGGTAATAAGTTTTTACAATAGTATAATATTTGTTTAAAGTATAATAAAATAATATTGAGAATATTACAAAATTTTTGTACATTGGAACGGGTTGATGATATTTTTTTACAGTTTCTGCTTTCCTTTCTTTCGTTTTCCTTCTTTGCTGTAATTAATAAAAAAAATAGAACAGAAAAAAAAATTAATTGTGTATTTGTTTTTTAAAAATAAAATATTTATTTATTTATTGCTAAAATAATAAGTATTTATTTTTAAATATCAATATATTAATTACTTGCTCAGTTTTTGTTTCTTTGATTATTTTGTTGATGTTGACTCTGATATGGGATGTGAAAAATTATATTATTAGTTAGGTAATAGGTAATCTATTTTATATTTTATTATAATAAATATAAATTAGTAGTGGTTTGTTACCTTCCATAACTTTGTTTGGGTTAGGTTTTTTTCGGATCTAGTGGGATTGTTAGTGGTGCTGGAAGGGATAAATGGGGATTCATCATCATTAAATATTTTTGTCACAATTTTGTCAATTAAAGCTCCTTTGGTCTTGAAATAAACTTTAAAATTTTTCATTTCTTCGCATAGTTGTTCAATTAGTGGTGGTAGCATTATTGAATTGGTGTAGCCTTCTAATATTATTAATACTGTGGATGGTTTTTTAATCAAGACTTGGGTTATTTTTCAAATATTGTTATGACTGTGAATCCCGTTTCATCTCAAATTCTGGTATTTAATTTATACTTGTTAAAATAATAATGTAAAGAAAAAAATTTAGTATACAAGAAAGGGAAATAAAGATATTTGAGTTAATGATTAATAATGTAAAATATATTATTTTTAATGAGTTAACTAAGGGAATATTAATATAAATTATCAGACTATATTTAGTACAATGATATTGGAGTTGATTTAAGATGGCCATATGTGTCGCACCATTATCCAGTTTCTAATTCATGAACTTGTCTGTAATATTGTCGCTTTCACTATAAATTTAATACCCTGAAGATAAAAGAAAATTTTTAGGTTATTAGCATGAATTCTAGTGTATAATAATGTTTTTATTAGCATTGTTATATTTTTATTAACTTGTAGTGTCAAACGTTCTAGTTCGTTTATTTAATTGATATTTTTTCTACCGTATGATTTGTATTTAGATTTTTTTTTCCCCGAGAATGCAATTATTGGAGAAGAGGTTATGTTATATATATATAAGGGTTTGGTTTAAATGGTTACAACAATATTTACCTATGGATGGTTACAATAGTTTAAGCCGTTAGATCTATATCCTACGGTGGTGATTAATTTGGTGGTTGGCCAAAAACATTTAATGCTGGCTAAAAAAATTTAATGCTGTCACTACTTTTTTTAAGTACCCATCTATGGTCACAAAAAAATTGTAACCATTGAGAAGTCTTCCATANTTTATAATTGATTCAGTAATAATTATTAAAATTACCTATTTTTTATTATAGTATTTCAGAAGTAGTGTTTCAATTACTATGAATAAAAATAAATTATAAATATTTTTAAATTACTAAGATTATGAATTCTCATTATTTGTGGTGGACGTGTTTGTAGTGTTGAGGATGTTTTTATTTTTCCTTTAACATAGCATTTTAGTCCCTATAATGATCGTTTAAGCCACTAAGATTATAAATTTACATTATTGGCTTAAGATGTGTTGACCATATTAATATTATTTTTATTTTTTTTTCCTGTGGTCCTAATATTGCTTCCTTTTTTTTCTTTCATTTTTTTTCCGATTGAATTTGCATATTTTATGTATATGGTTTGACATATAAATCATTTAAGTTAAATATAGGTTTATTTTATTATGATAAATTATAAATCTCTTTATTACTAAGGTTATGAATTCCCATTATTTGTGCTAGATATGTTGGTAATGTTAAGGTTGTCTTCATTTTTCCCTTAACATAACATTTTAGTCACTATAATAATTATTTAAGCTACTATGATTATAAATTTGCATTATTTGTTTAAGACGTGTTGATGTTAAGTGGATTTTACACTTAACTTTAACCTCCTTTCAAGCTTAAGAATTGCTCGTCTTTGTGCTCTTTTTATTCGATTTGTTATTTTTTATATATATTTCATGTGAGAAGCCAGTGAGCAAAGAATGTCGAATTTTGGAGTAAAATCGAGACTAAATCAAGGCAATTTTTATCAATTGCGAGCAAAGACGAGCGAAAGACGTCTCAATGAGACATTATAGAGTGAAACAACTCGCATTTAGATGTAGCAGTGCTAGCAATTTGGGAGGAATTGAGCACTACAGCACCGGATTGGCGCCGCAACATCATTCTAGAAAGTTGGCCCCACAGCGCCATTCCCTTGGCACCATGGCACCGCGGCTTTGGTAACTGTGGCATCGTGGCGCCATCCCTCATCAAACCAGTAGTGCTATAACGCCAGTTGTATCATTCTCGCTCGATCATTTTGAATTGCGGCACCAAATAGAACAGCTTGTTGAATTTCGAGATCTTGACTTGTTATCTATAGTGTTTAACTCCTCTTGAGCTCCATTTGAAGGGGGGACGAAAACCCTAAGCCAAGGGTTCTTAGAGCATTTTTAAAGGAGAAAATAACACTAAGGAAGCAGTTTCAAGTGCAAAAAATTAGATTGGAAGTTTCAAAAGAGTTTTTCCTTCCTCTTGCTCTTGTCTTTCTCTTCTATTTCCTGCAAATGAATATGTATTAATTTTGTTATATTTGTTTTGATTCATTTTGTATGAACATGAGCTAAACTTAATTTATAGGGAGGTAGTTAAACCTCTAATGTAATCTAACTATTTTGTTTTCCTCAATTGTTTTTTATATCAATTGTTGAGTTGATTGTTCTATCTTAAGTTTAATGCATTTATTTTCTTGGCCACTAAAAAGAGTTTATGAAACCTATATAAACTTGGGAAGGAGAATTTAGGTTTGGACTGTAACCCCCTAGGAATCCCTAGACTTGCAACCTTAGTAGAATCATTATTAATAGACTTAGTGTCGAATTTTAATAAGTTTATGTTCACAAATACTTGAAATTATGTGTGTAGTATGATTTTAATATTAAATTTTATTATGTAAGAAAACCATAGTCATTCCTTGTTTTAACTTAAAAATTCTAAGTTAGTTTTCCTTAATAATAAATTAATTCTACAAAGATTATATTATGTACATCAATATAACCTAATTAAGAATATGACATATTTATGTCACATTAAAAATTATTACATTTTATAATCTAAAGTTAATGGTTATACCAAAATAGTACCATGCTACAATTTGAATAGCTAGGATTTAAGTATACAAAGAATTAAGTAGAGAAATCAATCCAGGGTGGAAAATAAGTAGTAGAAAAAGATGAAGACTAGTGAATTTTTATCTTAGAGAGGTGATAACATTAAATCAGAGGAATAGAAAATGAAAGGAATAAAGTTAGTGCGTAATTCTAGAAAAAGAAAATATAGACAAAATTAATTGATAGCTTTTGTCTCTAAAATAATTCAAAAGGTAGGAAAAAAAATGATAATAGAGATTTTCTTTGGAAAGTAGTAGCCATAATTTAAAGAGGAAGACATAGACAAAACTAATAGTAGTTTTTGTCTCCAAAATAATTCAAAAGGTAAGAAAAAAAAATAATGTCGTGGAAATTTTCTTTGAAAGTTAGTGGTATTGGATTCCAAATAATTGAAAAAGATTAGAGACAAAAGTAGTGAATGAGTGAAAAATAAAGTAAAAGATAAGGTAGTAGAGTAGGAAAAGAAGAAGTATAGACAAAATTAGTAATAATGGTGCTTGGATTATTAGATGGAATGTGAAAGTGGTAAATTATTGGATACCTCTTATAGATGTCCTATACATAGACCATTCATTTGGCAATTAGAAATCCATACTTAATCTTCTAATTACTTAGCCAAAACTATCTTTATTTTTCCTATTATCCTTTCTCTGAAGGAAAACTAAAGGAAAAACACTTTGTACCTCACTTTCTTCTAAACCCATAAGAGCTATAATATATTACCTATCATCCTTGCTTTTCCTATAAAGACTCTAGAAATTAAGAATTGTAATCACGAGAAAAGAGCACCTAATTTTGTGGTGGAGACGTAAGGAAGAAGAAAGAAAGATCTTAGAAGGTAGGTTGCACAAACACATTTAAGTTTATTAAGGTTTTTAGCTCTAAAATTATAATAAGTTTAATTTTTAGTATTTTGACTTCTAGTAAAATATTGATACTTAGAAAAATTTCCAAACACTCCAAGAAAGAAGATTCAAGCTTGGAAGGTAAATATTCCCTCACCTTGCTTGTTATGAGTTTAAATAGAGTGTATAAAAGAATAAATGGATAATAACATATTTGATCTACTTTAGATGTTATATACTTTATAATATGTTTAGGCTTATTTTGTTGATTTCTTAAGCCTCTAAATATGAATACTTTATAATGATAAAGGCTAAATAATAATAATAATAATAGTAAAATCAAAATGACTAAATACAAAGTTGGAAGATTTTTAAGTGTAAGACCCTAAAATAAAATATGCATGAAAATGAACTAAGCTTAAATATTTAGACTTAGATCCTTAAGAATAGATTTTTACCCATTAAAAATACTTTCAAAAAATTAAAGATATTTGCTCAAAAGTTGAAGGGACTAAAATACCAAAATTTTGAGTATTTGGGTCAAAAGAGTAATTTTGACAAAATATGGGTCAAATATGTGAGAAAGTTATTTTAGGCAATTTTAAGACTATATTAAAGTGTAAAAATAAATAAAGGAAGAATCTCTAACAAAAAGATAAGCTATAACTCAAGGTCTACCATTGGAAGGTATAAATATTAGAAATCTTAATATTATGGGCAAAAATATAAATTAAGAAACTTGATATTTTAGGCTGGAAATTTGGTATAAGAATAAATAGAAAACTTTATTTTAGATATCTAATTGGGATAAGAAAAGATTTACTTAAGTTTAAGACATGAAATCAATCATAGGAAATAAATGATATTTGCCTCTAAATGTATTTAGCCTAAGTTTAATTATGGGCCTAAAAAGCGTGAACAATGCCTAATAATTTTAAGCTCCAAGTATGATTTTAGATTTTAAATTTGTATACCCATTAGTGTGTTTGACTTACTTATTATATTATGACACTTAATTACGAATAATGTAATTAATCAAGAATAATTCAAAGTAATTGATGAAAAGAAATATAACTAAGGAAACTTAACTGATTTAGGATGATATTAATCAAATCAATAACCAAATTATTGATAGACTAAAAAAATCACTATGATAAAGGTTAAGGAGAATTAAATCTCATCCATCTAAGTTGAAAGTATAAATTAGTCAAAGAATATAACATGACATTGAATCTCAAATGTGAAGTTTTATGATTGATCAAGACTGAGTCTTAGTTGTCTTAAGCCTACTAAGTAATTAGAAGTTTAGAAGAAAAAAAAAGTATGAGTCCACTTTTAATTACTCTAAAAAATAGAGTATGCATACGTCAGGGAAAAATTTCGACCTAGACGTACGTAATTAAAGAGTGGAACTAGGACAATCATATTACGAGGTAAGTACAATCTCACCTACAGTATGGATGGTCTCGAAAAAATTTCATGTTTGCAGTATAATATGTTTGATATTATTTCATGTGATAACTTACTTTTATTATTATATGACTTGTGTATAATGTAAAAAATGCTTATAATGATACATTTCCTATGCCACTAAAATGATGTATGCTTACTTTATAATGTTATCATGTTAAAATACTATAAGCATACTTTAACAAATGAAATGTTATGATAGTGTAATATTTGGATTTGTTGTTGAAGCGTACCTACTATAGTTAAGAGATGACTAAATAATATAAGAATTTAAAGGTATCGTACCAACCTCCACTAGGTGAGGATATCCAAGGGAAGATGAGATCGACCTCCCTAGGTGAGGATTCCTGAGGAAAAGTATGTTAAACTTACGACCATGGGTATTTTTAGTTAGGTCGTTCCCCTGCTTCCCCATTTGGTAGTGCACACTTAGTATGTATACCAAGGCCTATAAGAAAGATAAAAGACTTTGTAATAAAGAATGAGATAAAATAATGATACAATATCTTATAATAAAATATAAAGTAATGATTTCATAAAACAGTATAACCGGACTTTCATAAAAGGTTATTTGTTCATGAATAAAATATTTTGTAAGAATTATATTGTACTTGTTGAGCGAAAGCTCACATTTTATGAGTATCCATGCTGTAGGTACCAAATGAAAGAAACTTTTGATTTGATAGATGGGTTAGCGGGAATCGAGGCGGGGATGAATGCGAGGTACGGACAATGGAATACCGCTATTAAATTACTTATGCATATGTTCTTATTATAAGACAAATGATTTCAATTATGTAAGCTTGATGTTGTTGAAAATATACTTATAACTTGGTATTTTATTTCACAATACATGGTTTTTGAACTTGAAAATGTATTTTGATTGAATAGAGTTTAAACGAATGTTTTTCAAAAGATCTAAAAGAAAAAATGTTTTGATTTGAATAAATGCAAAACTCAAGAGGTTCTGTCAAAAAGACCTAAATCTAAATTGTCTAAGGAGAGCTTGAGACTTAAGTGGTTCGTATGTAACCCTCCATCCTCACCTAGGGACCCTTTATAGTTGTGCATTATTTAAATCACCCTAAGTAAAAAGTTTATAAACAAATTTAAATAAAGGTTGCTTAACCATTGAGAAGCATTTTACTTGTTTTCAAAATTATCAAATTAAGTAAATGGTTAATTATGAATATCAATGTCTTAAAAAGAAATAAAAGTATAAAAAAAAAAATTTCATGAATTTTCAGTGTCTAAATTTCTCTTTTTAAATAAGTAAACTAAGAATGTAAGTAGTTAATGGTCCAAAAAGTCAGGTCATTACATGGACATAGATAGAACATCATAAGATCACTTAATGTGGGGTGAGTTTGTATAGTATAGGAATATACCTATGTAACTTATGTAACCTTTTTGAGAGAATTATCAAATTTAATGAATCTAGTCAATTTATATTATGAGTAACATATTAGTTTGTCTAGATATTTTCACTTTTGTCTTAGAAAGGAGTTTATGAATATATTTAAATTATCGGTTGTCAACTCTAAATAGGAAATTGAATTATGAGGAAAACTAGTAGTTAGAGAGTAGATTGCATCCCTAAGTTCCTTATTATTGCTTTAAGAACAATCTTGGATTGCTTAATTTCAATTTTTATTCTTCCATTCTATATTGTATTTACATTTTGATTCTTGCATAAAATAATCAATTATTGTCGTTTGGATAAATTAGAAACTCATTTCGGTTAATAGTTACCAATTGTGAACTAAGTCCTCTTCGTGAGAACGATACTCTCTTAATTCTATATTACTTGTTGTGACCCGTACACCTGCGGTTGTGTGCTAGAAATAGCCCAACAATTGACCACATTAATATTATTTTTATTTTTTCCTGATGATCGTAATATTATTTCCTGTTTTTTTCCCTTTATTTTTTTCATTGAATTTGCATATTTTATGTATATACTTTGGTATATAAATCATTTAAGTTAAATATAGATTTATTTTATTATGTTAAGTCATTGTAATAAAGTCCTAGTTGCACTGTATTGAATGTATACGAAATTAAAAGCCTTAAGTTTAAATGAACAAAATATTAAACTATAGATATAATGAAAATGAATACATTATAATAAATAAAGAAAAAAAGGCACAAGCGACTTTTAGAGAGAAGTTAGAGGGAGGATATCCAAATTGCCCTCTCATTTTCTATACATTAATTCGCCCTCTGTAGCATACGCAAGGCCACATGCAAGATCCCTCTTCCATATGTGCCTTCCTCTACCAGGGAAGGGGTCATTCCCTCTCTCTGGTATGAGCTTTTCTGCTTTTTTTTTCGTTTGTTTTTTGTTTTTTTATTCATTAACTTTCCTTTTTGGGAGAATAGTTTTCCACCTAGATCTAAATCTTATGTGGGCTTAGTATACCTAGATCTATATCTGTGGTATTGTGTTATTTACAGTTTGTTCTTTAGTTTTTGTATGGTTGTCTTCCAGATTTATATCAATTTTAATTTAGATCCGGAGAGGTAATTACCATAGCATATCAAAGTTGGTAGAATCTCCTCTAGTAAATCGATCAGAGTTGCCAATTCGAATTGAGAATAATTTAGAAGAGCCATTGAAGTGCTCTATTTTACCCTTGGAGATTTTCTCCAAGATAATTGAGGACCACCAGTACTCCGAAATCTACAAGGGTGTTGTCATCTTCAAGCTTTTGAATCGATTTCCTGATTCTCATTATAAGAGGTTATATATAACTCGATTGGCTATTGTAACCATTATGTGAGTTCAATAAAAATGTGTTACTTAAAAAAAAGAAAAGAAAATGAATACATAATAAGAATAAAGGCCCTTGGAGAATTGTACATAACTTTACAATAACATTGATTACAAATTAATTTTTCTCCTTTCCTTGTTCTTCCTATAGTAAAATCCTCATCCTTCACTCTCTGAATAAAAGTAGGAAAATTCTTCACCACCAATCAGTCATGACTAATATTTTAAATTTGTTATAATTATATGATATATATATATATATTAATATGACTCAGATTTGTAAATGTATTATCAATATATAGTAAATTTATAAGATAATACAATTTTAGGTACTGATCTAGCTACATGAGAAATTATTCTCCGCTTATGCAAGAGAAATATTTCTGGTAATTAGGCCAATACACAAAACATATTAACACAAAGGAAAATTTTCCACATATATTATAACAATCGAATAGCAGTGAAGAAATCATAGGAGTATTAACTTAAGACTACCCAAAAACTATTATGTGAATAAAGGCTGAAAAAAAGAGAATTCATAGACAAAGAGAAAAAAAAACACAAAAGATAGAAAACAATCTTGGAAACAAAATTGAGGTAGAAATATCAGAACAGGACTCTATGGCTAGATTATCCACATGATATTTAGGATAACTAAAGACTCAACTAAATGGCTAGAATATCCAGCCAAGTCCCTTAGTTAAACTCGAAAATAAAAGGCTATTTAAATAAAAAAATTAAATGACAATACTCCCACACAAATCAAAAAGATAATTCTGTTACCAAAGAAACCCTAACTCAATAGTTATTTCTTACAATATTCAAAGGGGAAAAACCATAAAACCACGAGTTGACAATAAATTATACTTACTATACTATAACAAAAGCCATTATACACAATAATTATTGGGCAGCTAGTATATTACTCCATATAATGAAAAAATAGATAATCAGCATCGCCATATATATAAGAGATTATAAAATATAATTAGAAAGAACTAAGACAAAAACTAAACCAAAAAACGGGGGAGAAAGAGGAAAGAAACTGGAATAAGGAACAGAAAAAAGAAAACAAGAAAAGGCTTGATAAAAATGGTTCAGTAAATAGACAAAGGAAAAGGAAACTTTAAATATAGATTAGATACAAGCACAAATAGAGAAAGACTTAATCAGAATAAATACAAAGCAAACAATGCGTATTAATTAAGAACATAACAAAATGTAACTAAACTCAAAGATAGTAGAATATTTCCACAGTACACAGTACTAAATACAAAACTAAAGAAATAAATACATCAGCAACATATAGAATATGCATTAATTAACAATTGAACAAAATACAAATATAAGTTGGAAAAACCGAAAAAAAAAATAACAGAGGACAAAATATAACAAATATTTATAATACCTGATATACTTTCGGAAATAGCCCTTGAAACCAACCTTACAAAAGCACATGTTGGACAAAGAGTAGAGGAAAGAATAAGATGACACTAAATACAATCAATAAGGATAACAATAGTTTTAGCAAGCTGTAGATAAAACAGAAGATAAAAAGAAGTAGATAGCTCATAGTAGAATCAAATAAAAGTAAGTAATAAAATATTATAATAATCTAAAAATGTAACAAAACAAAAAGAAAAAAATCCAAAAATTAATATACACAAACATTCATACATATACATATATATATATATAAATATATGATTTTATCAAGGGATATAACAGAGGATAAAGAAGCTAAAATATCACAGTAGATGATTTTTTTTTTTGAATAATTAACATAATAATACCAATAAAATAATAACAAAACCTAATTATAATAAGAAAAAGTGAAAATTATGCCTAATACCCCTTTTTTTAACACTTATTTCAAGAATACCTGTTTTTAATTTTTCTTTCAAAAATATCCATTTTTATGATCCACATTTCATATGCAAAATATGAGTGGTCTACATTTACAATGTAAATTTTATCCATGAGGTACACACTTCATGTGTAAAATATGAACGGTACATATTTTAAAATGTGTGTCAATTTTTAGTGTAATTTTTATTTATGAAATGTAGATTACAGTGTACATTTAATGTATGAATTTCATATGTAAAACAATGGTAGTCTACATTTCTCCAAAAAAGCGATATAAAAATGGGTATCTATTAAATAAAAATAAAAAACGTGTATTCATAAAAATATGGTTTTACAAACAGGTATTTATGAACTTTTTCTTAAGAGAAATTTAGGTGGATGACCAATATTTTAAATTTGATTGAGTAGATATTCACTTTTTAAATTTTATAGCTAAATGTCCAAGTACATAGATTTTTATACTTGGTAGGTATATTTATCTACTAATTTCAGTTAATGTACTGAAATATACTGGATATATAATTTTTTATACTTGGTATATAAACATATATACCGAACATTTTGCTATAATATTTGATAAAAGAATATTTACTCAAATTGGACCTAAAATTTTGTCATATTTCTATAACGCCCATACAATAATTAAAAAACAAAGTTCAATCTTTAACCAAGCCACAAAGTCCAACAACAAAAAATCTTAACAGTGTATCCCACAAAGAAGCCATAACCAAAGAGAAGAAGTAACCGGAAGAAAGATAAATAGCAAAAGATAAAGGATGAACAAAAGAGAAATAAGAAGAAATCAAAGAGACGGAAGCAAAGAGACATCAAGAAAAGTAAAAGACACTGACCCCAGTATATCCGGCAGACTAACCAAGGCCAAATAAAAACTTAAAAAAGCCCCACTCAATGCTCTTATCCAAAGCATATAATAGGAGGCCAATTTAGTAAAATCTCAAGCTTTTAACATTGAATAGACAAAATAACCCATTCCACTCACAAACCATATGAATATTTTTAAGGACAAAAAAGTAATTTCAGACATACATGCCACAACTGGTTACACTCCATCCATCCATGCCTCCGAAAATTACAAAAAAAATTCCGCCCACCAATCACTCTCAATTACACTCTAAGGGTAAATCCGTCAAACAAAACCAACTAATTTCGAAAAAAGTAAAAAACAAAAAGCCACTATTCTAAGTACAATAAAAGTAGCATGTGTGAATAATTAAAAACTCCTCAATTTTAGTATGGGTGTGTCTCTAGTAAGGCTCTCCCATAAAATAGCCCTATGTGAGGTCATTTAGCCTAGGCCGTCCGAATATAAATCAATGGTTATGATTGTAGGACTTAAACAATTCAAAATGAGGCAAAGGACACTGGATTAACTCGTCGAGTAGGACCCGGAAAAAACCTGATCCATCTTTCTCACCCTCTCTATTCGAGTCCATCTCTGTTTCCCTCATCGTTTACATCTCTATCAATTCCAGTAAGACCAAACATCAGTATAGCTATGGTTATAGTTATAGTTATAGTATGGTGTAGCACAACACATATCTTAAACCACAAATTACAATTACAATTCAAATTGCAATTCAAAAAATTAGATTGGGTTTGATTTTTGAAGAGGGATGGTGGGTATTTAGAAGAAGGATGATCGTAATGAGGTGACCAGAGGAAAACAAGCACATTTAAAGACCATCCAAATCCATATGGAGCAAGACCCGAGAGAACCAATAATATCAGACCCAGACCCACCTTCATCTTCGTCTTATGATATATCAGACCAGACCACACCAGACTATCAATCAAAATGAATCAAATCGAATCAGATAATTAGATTAGCCCTTGACCTAGATCTACATACATAAATATACATATGTATATCTAAAGAAGAATCGAAAGGAAAGAGAAGACGAGATCATTTTAGAGCCTCAGACTCGCATGCACTGGATTTTGATTTAGGACAATGACGACGGATTGCATCGGCAATTCGACATTTGGCTAAATTCTCGGTTTCTAGGTTGTAGACAAGAAGAGAGAGAGAGAGAGAGAGAGAGAGAGAGAGAGAGAGAGAGAGAGAGAGATGGATTCGAATAAAGAGAGTGAGAAAGGTAGATCAGATCTTTTCTGGGTCAAATTCGACAGGTTAATCTAGTGTTCTTTGCCTCATTTTAAATTGTTTAAGTCCTACAATCATAACCGTTGATTTACAATCGGACGGCTTAGGCTAAATGACCTTACATAGGACTATTTTATGGGAGCTTTACTATAGACGCGCCCTTTTAGTATATATAAATAATATTAACTAATAACACCAAAGGAAAAACAAAAGATTAAAGATAAAATAATTAAGAACACAAAAAAAATAGAAAAATAATAAAAATAACCACATGTCTAGCGAAAATAAATCCAAACTTTATACTTTGTTTATTTTTAGAGGAAAATATTATCTAATAACTTTTATTTATTACAAATTAAAAAAAATAACTAATATATTTTGAAAATTAAAAACCTACGTAGTGCCCAATCTCCATCCTATCGCACCCGACCACTGAGGTTACCCAGTGAACCACTGAGGTAACCCAATGAACACGTTTGGAGAAAAATATTATTTTAACTCCATATAGCGCGAAAAAAAACAATTTATAAAAATAAGGACGAACGAAGATGGAGTGAAGTGTGAAGCTGCCGCCAAAAAAGCCAAATGCTTCGTCCCCTGGGTGCTATGCAGACCAGGTATTTTACCAAAATGTTGGCGTCGAAATCACCAAAAAGGCCCTCTCTAGTTCTCTAATTTACTTTTCCATGGCCATCTACCGCCCCAGCTTCCGCTCGCTTGGCACCCGTTATCTGCATCTCCCAGACAGAACGTTTCTTCCCAATCACTGCCCCGAAACGTCAATTCTCGCTCTGAGAAGAAAGCCCCAAGGCCGATTTCAAACCATCAAGTCCAAACGCCGGCGTTTCGGAGTCCGCAGTTCGGGAGTTTCGAAACGCGAAATAGCGAAACGCGAAATAGACGGCGATAGAATCAATGGGTTCTCAGAGAAAATCGGAAATTGGGCTGGGTTTTTCGGGACGGTGCTGCCGTGGGGCAGTTGGTGGCGCTTATTTGAAGACGAGGAGCCGCAATTCGCAGCGGCGAAGCCTGTTAGGGTTTCGTTCGCTGTTCGGAGAATGTGGGTATTGATTGGAGATGATAGATGGATTATCTTCGTGGGTTTTGGTGCTTTGATCGGAGCTGCGGTGAGTCCTTCGCAGTGATTCGAGTTTGAGTTGCAAAGCGTGATAATATTGGAAGAAATTTATTATGGCTTGAATGGGCTTTTTCTCACGTATGTTTTCTTGTTGCAGCTCTCTGAGATTTCGATGCCCGGTATATTTACTGCGTCTATTTTCTCAGCACAACGTGGGGATTCCATGGCGTTTTATAGGAACTCGCAGTTATTGGTTCTATTGTGCCTCATTTCGGGGATTTGCAGGTTGGTTTTTGTTATCTGCATTTTTAGAAGCACTACTACTCACTGGTTGATTTGAATAGTACTTTAGCACATATAAATATTGTCTTAAACTATTTGCTATGCTCATTGGGATAATGTTTTTATGTGCTATGTTGAATTTCAGTGGCATTCGAAGTGGCTGTTTCGCAGTTGCTAATACGATTTTGGTGAGTCCCCTTCCCTAATTTCTTAAGAAGTTTATATGGACAAGAAACTTGAGAGTAAAGGCTGAGATATTTATCCAAATAATATTCTCTGTTTCACAATATGTGGACGTGATAGTTAATTTCATTATTGACGTTATAGTAACGGAAAACGATCAGACATAACCTTTTTCAGATGATTTTATACCTTTAATGTATGATAGAGGTATGCTACAACTCATAGCAAAGAAAAGCATGCAAAACAATTTGAGATTAGGGTGATATTTTGATGGGTCTAATTAGAATGACTAACCCAAAGTAGCTCTAGGCTTCATATTCAACAGCAATTTTTATTCCTTATTACCAATGTTGTGATAAAAGGGGTAATCGAACAACTTTTATTTTCTCAGAAGACACATAGTGGATAGTGTTTAAAGTGATTCTTGAACTAAAATTTGTGTTTTATGTAAACTGCAATCTGCATCATTGCACGAGCAATGTGTCTTAGATTTACATGTTTACTTTTGTAGGTAAAAAGCATGAAATAATCTGGTGCTTCATTTGTTCTATTGCAGGTCAGGCGCTTGAGGGAAACTCTATACTCTGTGATTGTCTTTCAGGTTTGTGTCGTATAGAACAACTGCAACACTTTCAAGGTGCAGTGGATTTTTCTGAAGCGTGTTATTTAAGGCAAAATTATTCAAAGAATACACTGTGTTGTCTGCCATCTTAATGTAGGATATATCCTTTTTCGACAGAGAAGCTGTAGGTGATCTGACAAGCAGGCTTGGGGCAGATTGCCAACGACTGTCTAATGTCATTGGAAATGATATTAACTTAATTTTACGGAATATGCTTCAGGTTTTTGTTACTAACGTATTCTTTGTTGTTAAATTTCCTCTCTTCATTTGTCCTCAATTATCACAGCCTAAGTTATAATTAGACTTCTATGTTTAGGGCACAGGCGCACTTGTGAATTTGTTGATGTTATCTTGGCCTCTTGCACTATCTGCAGTGGTGATATGCTCTGTGCTATCTACTTTTTTTCTTCATTATAGTCGGTATGCATCTCTATGTTATCTACCTTATCAGCACCAGATATTGCATTCAGCTTTTTCTTTTGAAACTCTTGTTTTACTTCTGAAACAGTATGTTGCTACTATAGAGAACAAAGTAAAAATTTTTACTTTCATTTTTGGTCAGCTTTCTTATTATTTTCTACAAGTGTTTTACTTGCTTGGTAGTTTTTTTTCAATTTTTGATATTTATGCAAGGAGATTAAGTTTAATCAAATCAGCGTTTCTTTTTTCCAAGGTATAAAAAGAAAGCTGCAAAGTTGACGCAAGATTTCACCGCCATTGCTAATGAGGTAAAGGCTGAAAAATGATCTAAATAGGTTTGTATTTTAAGTCAATTGAAATGTCATTATATTATCAAAAGTCGTTTGTAGTTTTTATCAATTTCAAATATTAAAAGATAAACCAAATTGGTTTTACGTTTTCGTGAAATGAAAGTATTAAGATTTGATCCAATTGCTTACTAGTTTCGTTCGTTTGGAAACATTGTGATCTGATCTATTTCTCGTGTTTCTATGTAGGTTGCTCGAGAAACACTTTCTTTGATAAGAACTGTCCAGATTTATGGGGCAGAAGAAAAAGAACGAGGAAGGCAATGATCTTAATTGTTAATTTCCTCTTGGCATCTTTGTCTTTTTAAATTTTGCTTTAGTCACAACCTTCGACACCCAAGACATGTATATACAGGCTAAGCCGTGATAATGATTATGTGATCCATCCTCTATGATATTAGGTTCAACCATTGGCTTGATAAAATGGCTTTCATAACCATGCGAGAAAGTGCGGCTTACGGACTCTGGAATATGAGCTTTGTTACTCTATACCGTTCAACACAGGTAAAGTTTATCTTTAGCAAATGAAAACACATAACATGGACTTGTAAGGGGAACAGTTGATTGTAGTTATGAGCTTTGTTACTCTATACCGTTCAACACAGTTAAAGTTTATCTTTAGCAAATTAAAATTCATAACATGGACTTGTAATGAGAACAGTTGATTGTAGTTACTGGTCAGTTGTTAGACACTATGAATAGGTTGTTTATTCCTCAACCATTATTGTTATCAATATTTTTTTGTTTTTGTACCATATTGTAAAATTACCCCAAAAAAGCGTCATATTTTGTTCGGTCATATAAGTTTACTCAACCTGTATCTGACTAGTTGTAATCTAAATTTCAGTTTATTGAACATCACACTTTGCAGGTTTTTGCAGTTCTTTTGGGAGGAATGTCAATACTAAGTGATCATGTCTCGCCTGAGCAACTTACTAAGTATGTTTTGTACTGCGAGTGGTTAATTTATGCAACTTGGAGGGTCACAGACAATGTATCATCATTAGTGCAGTCTGTTGGAGCAAGTGAGGAAGTTTTCCAATTAATGAATCGTGTGCCCAGTAATCAATTTCTATCAAAAGGCAAGTTCACTGTATATCTGAAGGCTAAGCGTAAATTCGGTTAATGACTCTAGACAATGACGCATGTGATAGTGTTCCTCGATGATATAATGTTATAAACTATAATCTGGAAGTTGACATTCATCCTCATTACAACGAGATGTTTAGCTATTTAGTTTCAACTATTAGAATGTTCTTATATCCAAAATTGTACATGTTCTTTATTCTATTGAGATCTACTTTTGGCTAATGAACATTCTCCTGTGTACAGGTGACAAATTGCAGAGGATAATGGGACACATTCAGTTTGTGAATGTATCTTTTCGCTATCCTTCAAGGGTAAAAGTATGTTCCTCCTCTTTCTTTCTGCTGTAATGCTATCAGTTTAAAGGAAGACATGGTTTTGGTTTTTAGACAAAGAAAAATAAGAAAAACGGATGTGAAGCATGCCCAGGTGATTAAGTGACTAACGTCTTTATAGAAGTATATCTTTAGATCCATTTAGAGAGAATTTGCTTAATTCTTCATCTGTATTGTGGTGTAGCTCTCTTTCACGTTGGAGAAAACTTCTTAATCTTTATTTTTCTTGTACAATATTCAGAGAATTTGCCTAATTCTTTAGAAACTGACTCAACTTTGTATTAAAACTGTTTCACGTTGGAGACTGACTAATTCTTTAAAAACTACTTGATTTTTTCATTTCTCTTCTACCTTAACCAGGTTCCGGTTCTAGATCATGTAAACATTTCTGTACAAGCAAATGAAGTCGTTGCAATTGTAAGAAGTATACTTTTCGCTATTTTTTTCCGCATGATGCTTTGCACAAAAGCACTCAAATTAATTGCATCTTAAATTTGCCAAGGTCGGCCCAAATGGCAGCGGAAAAAGCACACTAATCAATCTTTTGCTGCGTCTCTATGATCCCACCAACGGTCAGGTGAGCACATTTTCATCTAAACCTTCTGAGCTCTAACATATCATATCCTCTTAAAGGGCACATAAAAGAAATACGACGGATAAAGCACCTTTTTTAACGTTACTTCATCAGTGTATTTTTTATGGGTTTTGACAATTGGATCTTATACAAAAAGGGCAATTGAATTGCAGATTTACATTGATGATTGCCCTCTTAAGGAGTTGGACATCAGGTGGCTGAGAGAAAATATTGGATTTGTTGAGCAGGTTAGAAGACATAAACTATAAACGTAATTGAAGCTACCTATAAATTGCAACCTAAATTCTCATGGTAACAGGAACCCCATTTGTTTCACATGGACATCAAGTCAAATATCAAGTATGGATGCTCTGGAGACATTAAACAAGAAGACATAGAATGGGCTGCCAAGCAGGCCTATGCGCATGATTTCATCTCATCTTTCCCTGATGGCTATGAAACCCTTGTTGACGACAAGTTAGTTAGTGGGGGACAAAAGCAGAGAATAGCTATTGCTAGGGCCATTCTTAGAGATCCTACTATTTTGATTCTCGATGAAGCCACCAGTGCTTTAGATTCTGAAAGTGAACATTATGTCCAGGCAAGTTTTTGTCAACACTTATCATGTCTCATTTAACTTTTAATCGCTTGCCAACTTATGATGATACTCTTATCTTTAGGGAGTTATCCACGCATTCAGGAATGACCGGAAAGCCAAAAGAACTGTTGTTGTCATAGCACACAGGTGAATTTCTCATTCCATTTTTTTGTGCTTCGCCATCTTTTACGCTAGTGACAATTATAGTGGACAATGTTCTTGCAGGTTTTCTACTATAAAAGCTGCTGACAGAGTCGTAGTAATGGACAGCGGTCGAGTGACTGAGGTTAGACATTTAGACTTTGCATTCAAAACCATCACTGTTTAATCGTTTGAACTTTTTGTGATTCAAGCTCGACCAAACTCCCAAAATCCTTGAGGTTGGCAGCATGAATCAATCATTGCCATCCTACCTTATTAGGGCATTTCCTTCGGCTTCATCCGTAAGAATATTATGGCCATTGCTTTCCTATTTGCATTGCTTTCTATGAGTAATTGGGCTACCGAATTATGGTTACGGACACAAGTAATTAGAGCAATACTAGTTGCCAGTATACTACGTTGGTGCTCCTTAGATTTCTGATGCTTAGCACCAGACACTAGAGTGAGATAGCCACCACTGTGGTGGTAGCGGTTAGCATCTGTTAACTAATTAAGCTACCAAGTAGACAAGAGCTAAAGGAATCAACTGTACGAGGCAGTTAGTCTTCATAAACACATGCATATACTTGATGTCGATGATCGTCATTTTGGTTTGTGTGTCTACAGATGGGAAACCACAGAGAGCTCATTTTGAAAGATGGGTTTTATGCAAAGTTGATTGGAGCACAGACAGATGGTCTTGTTTGATCAAGACTAGATTATTGTCTCTGAATCTCATTGTACTGCGTCATGTATCCCTGGTTTAATGACTGTTTGCGCTTGGTTTAACGGCAGGGCCGCCAAATTCATTGATTTATCCACCCACTTAACTTTGTTTTAATCACCAAATACGATTTACCAATAGAAACAGGGACAAATTGCAAATGATTTGGTATATTAATTAGAAATGCTATGGTAAGATTAAATATTGGGAAGAATTAACTCAAACAACAAATTTATAGCCTAAAAGAAAGTAAGAAACAAGAAGAAGAAAAGTAAAAGGGGTTGCCTCGTAATTGTAAGATGATAAAAATATTCTATATGATCAGATATGCTCAAGGGCCTCACTGGAGAAATCTCCTGGCTGCGGAACTTGCTGGTGAGGAAGACCTTTTGGTTCTTCAGGTTTCGCTTTCCTTTCCTCCATATTCTCCTTACCACCCCTTTTGGTAACTGGGGGCGCCTCAACTACGCCTTTAACTTCCATGGCTGCCTTGTTCTCTGAGCGTGCGGACTGCATCTGTGTGGCTTTCTTGTCCCTGGAATCCATAGCTTATTAGAATTTAGAAAAGGCTTGAAATGAGGGGATTTGCAAACGGCGTAACACGTAGCGAGTCCACGAAATATATCTAATAGACACGTATTTTTTTTGATTGATAAGCAATAGACACGTGTTTATTGCATGCTGACGGTGGACCTCTTAGTCAGTTCTGTTAGGGAATTTCATTATTGATTATTAATATTATTTTGCTGCGATTTCATTTGGTTGCCTCTTACATTACGATCGTACTACATTTACAGAATTAAATGATGGAGTCTGTTAACAAGAACGACATGTCCACAGAATAACCCGGCTAACATCTAGCATGCACATACGTGAAGTAATTTGCCCAAAGATCGTATTAGCTCATTTTCCTTTTTTTATTTATTTATTTTATTCTTCATCTATATCAGCCAAAGATTTGTCATAAGAATATCTTTAAATTTTCCATAAATTTAGGTAACGAAAACTGCAACTTACCCAAAGATGATTATTATTAAAGTAATGATTGGAACATCAAAATCTCACAAAAAATTTAGATAATGTGATATACATTTCTATCTACTACTTATTTTGACTTGGGATTATACCATTTAAAGTTATGTGGCTAAAAATTATATCAGGTATAAGTTTTTGGTGTTTTCATCTTTACTCTTTTTTCTCACTCTTTTTTACACCTAGACCTTCCAGTTTCATAGTTGATACGTGAATTTCATTTTTCAGATTAATATTTTAATAATACAATAAACTATAGTAAAATTTAGGTGTCAAACAATGAATTTGAGAGAGTGCAAAAGAGAATATAAAAGAGAGTATTGCAAGCATTCTTTTTATTATTATTATTTTTGCTAGCATTCTCTTATTATTATTATTTTGAAAAAAACAAGGGTAAATCCTATATTGAGTAAGGACCTTTCGACTCTTCTTCCTCCTACATAATTGTTTTTCACCTTTTGCCTTGCGTTGTTATCTTCTGATAATGGCTGATCAACTTGTGTCATATATTTCAATTAATTCTTTGGTATGTATTATTGTCATGGCCGTCGCGATAGCTATTATCATATTGCGAACACTTCACAAAGAAATCTGCCAGTTCAACCAATTGGAGATCTTACTAGAAGAAGCTGCAGAAGAGAATGGATGAAAAACTATACATGGTGATGTTTTTAGGCCTCCATCAAACTCATATTTACTTTGTGTACATGTTGGGATTGGTGTTCAGATTTTTCGGACCAATGTGACTTCCTTTATTTTTGCATTCCTCGCCCCGGCCTCTGAACCTGTGGTTTCATGATAGCTGTACTCCTACTCTGGCTCTCTTTATGGGCATTTTTGCGAGTTATTCTTCTGCGAGTCTCCATAGAATGTTCAACAAAACCTGAAAACTGCTTTCGCATTTCCCACAATTGTCTCATCTTGGGCACTGGCAGGAGTACTAGTTTTACCACTCGGAATCGTGACCATAATGGTAATTTTAATTGGAAATGGTTCATTTTATTGATATATAGTAATGTTATAAGCTGGGAAAGAAAAAGACTCACCCCTTCTTGACAAGAGACCATAGAATGATCAGTTCCTGTCCACCCTTGTTCCAGAACGAGTATTTTTGGGAAATATTCCTCAATAATCTGATATATAGTGTTTTGTCGGTTTTGGGTTGCGTATGTCGTTTGGGTACACGTCCATCTCTAACATGCTTCACACTGAAGGGAATGAAGTAGGCATGAACTTCGTTAGTAAGGAAGGTGCTGTGGTTTCCAAATTCCATCTCTTTAATGAAAAAATCTTCAATAGTATGAACTCGGGTGAATGATATTGGTTTCCAAACTCCATCTCATAACCTTGCCAAATGTTGCTCTGATATGATCAATGTTATTGGTTTTACTAACTGTATCTTTTGCCTCTTTTTTTCTCTATTTTGTATGGACTCGGGTGAGCCTAAACAGACCCTCGCATTGTTTTCTTCTTTTGACCAATGCTCTTTTTCAATGAAGCTATATCACTTTTTTTTTGAGAAATTTAAGTGGATGATCAAAATTTTAAATTTGATTAAGTAAATATCCACTTTTAAAATTTTATAGCTAAATATCCATGTATATATATTTTTACACTTGGTAGATACATATATCTACCAATTTTAGTTATTATACTGAAATGCACTGGGTATATAATTTTTTACACTTGGTATATAAAATTTTACACTTGGTATATAAGCATATATACCGGACATTTTACTATAACATTTGACAAAAGGACATTTACTGAAATTGGGCCCAAAATTTGGTCAAATTTCTATAAGCCCCCTTTTTTTTATTTTTAAAAAAGATCTTCAATAGTAGGAAAAGGACATAGGTCAGACTAACTTGGGCCAAAATGACTTATTCGTGTATTTTTTAAAAAATGATATTTTTAGGAGTGTCAAAAACTTCTTGACCTAATGTCAAGAGCATATTGACTATGAAAAAGTCCTAAATAATGATTCTTTTATGGTCAAAAAGTCTTGACCGGTAGTCAAAACATTCTTGACACTCTTAAAAGTGTTATTTTTAGAAAAATACACAAAAAAATCATTTTAGCCCAAATTAGTCATATCCATGTCATTTTCTCTTCAATAGTATATGTTCCTGTAGTGGGCCCAACATGAGCAAATAGGGGTTCACCGTAAGGATACACACACTTTAAACCTTTTCATCTCAGCACAGCTCCTGCAGATCATAAAAAGTAAGGCATATAAGAAACTCTCGAATTCACATTAAATTTTAATCATGTACTACCAAACGAAATCTATAAGCTAAGCATTTCAAAAAAATAAATATAAAATCTATAAGCTAAGGTACAGATGTTCAAGTAAAAAAAAAGTGAAATTTATGCCTAGTACTCATTTTTAAAACTTATTTTCGTATTTACCTATTTTTAATTTTTTTTCAAAATTACCCATTTTTATGGTCCACATTTCATATGCAAAATATAAGTGGTCCACATTTACAATGTAAATTTTATTCATGAGGTACACATTTTATGTGTAAAATATGAACAGTATAAATTTATAATAAAAATATTTACAACGGTTTATATTTTTAATTATAAATTTGATATATGATATATATTTTAAAATGCGTGTCAATTTTTAGTATAATTTTTATTTATAAAATGTAGACCACGGTATATATTCAATGCATGAATGGTATACCGTATGTAAAATAGCGGTAGTCTATATTTTTCCAAAAAAGGGTAAAAAAAAATAGGTATTTCTGAAATAAAAATAAAAACAGATATTTATGGAAAAACTTTCTATTATCAAAACCCCCTAAACTCGGAATAATTCAGTAAAATTAACCCTGAACTCAAGTTTTTAAAGCAAAATTCCTTGAACTCGGAACAATTTAGTAGAATTAACCTTGAACTCAATTTTTTTAGAGCAAAACCCCCTGAAGTCCCCTAATATTAGAGCAAAATCCCCTTAAGTCCCCTATTATTAGTTTTGTTAGAAAAAAAATGTTTATGTTAGTTTTCTTTACTGTTAAATCTCCATTCTCTTATTTATGACTTTTAGGTCCTCAGTATTTTTTTTTTCACATTAATCACTTTTAATATTTTCTATTCAAAATTGTTGTCAATTAGTTATTTGTCCAAAAGGTGCCCATCTCAACAGTGATAAAATTAGAAATAAAAAGAAATTATTATTTAAAAAAATAAAGAAAGAATTGGAAAAAATAAAAAATAAAATAAAAAAAATAATACTGAAGACTTAAAAGCCATAAATAAAAGAATAAGGACTTAACAGTAAAAAAAAAAAAAACTAACATAAACATTTTTTCTAATAAAACTAATATTAGGGGACTTCAACGGGTTTTGCTCTAATATTAAGGGACTTCAGGAGGTTTTATTTTAAAAAATTGAGTTCAAGGTTAATTTTACTAAATTGTTCCGAATTCAGGAGATTTTGCTCTTAAAAATTGAGTTTAGGATTAATTTTACTGCATTATTCTGAGTTCAAGAGATTTTGGTAATAAAAAAATTTATACAAATATGATTTTGAAAATGTGTATTTATCAACTTTTTCAAAAAAAAAAAAAAGGAAACTATGGTACAGATGTATTGGATTATATTTGTATATTAAATATCTAAAAAAGAGCTAATGAACTATAATCCAAATTGTCGGATGTCCACTTCTAGGAAAACGGGACCATGTGCCCATATACACAAGGGGGTGTGCCAAAAAATTCGACAGTTGTTACCTATAAAACGCTGTTGGATTATGGTAGATGACTCCCATCAACGAAATCGGTGTCAATTTTCTTTTAAAAAAAAAAAAACGAAATCGGTGTCAAAAGAGACTTTGACACCCGGACTCGGATTCAAAATAATCTCTTTTGGCCACTGTAATATTATTAATTGATGATCAACATTAACATTAAAATCACTTTAGACAACGAAACAATATAATTATAAAGCACTCATCGGAAAATGATCACCGCAAAAAGAAATAATACAACTAGCAAATTAAAACAAATTAAACAAACAATTTCAAGATGTAAGCTTCTAGAGAGTTTAGGGACCAAATTATTTCAAATCAAAAAATTTAACATCTTAATTAAATTACTATAATTTAGATAATTTAAGGACCATTTGTGCCATTAATGATAATCTTTTTCTATATAAGCCAAAGATTCATCATAATGACATACAATATATTTTTATAGAAGTTATCATAACATTTTTAAAGATAAATAACTTTATTAGTCTCTGAACTAAGGAGAAAGTCTTATTTTGGCCATCAAACTTTAAATTGTGCGTATTGGTCCTTAAACTATTAAAAATGTTTTATTTTAGTTCTTTTTACTTTACAGTTTATTTGATTCTTATCAGAATGAGCACATGAATTGCACTTCTCATTATGTATTAGTGATTTCAACAAAATATTATATTTTAGACAGTTATACGTTATATTATTATCCAATGTGTAACTAATTTTTGTTTAAGCAGTCATTTTTAAACTGCTTCAATTCATGTTCTAATCTCTTTATAGTGTTGGATTATGCTTCTGGATATGAAATAAGTACAACATAATAAAAAAAGCGTCTCATATGTTTATTTTGTTAAGAATAAAACGAAATATATAACAAAAATAACAAAAATGACACTTTTTTAATAGTTTAATGACCAAAATAACGTAATTTAAAGTAAAGACTAAAGTGAGACTTTTCTCATAGTTTAGAGACTAATAAGGTGATTTATCTCATTTTTAAAGTTTCCATAAGTTTATGGAACAAAAAGGACACTTACCATGCCTCAAAAAATAAAAAAATGCAACCCACCACATTAATTGATTAAAAATAAAAGGTGAATCCTATATTACATGCCAGTTGGTATCCTATATTAAATGTCAGTTTGGTATTATTGTGCTGTACTACAGTTATACTATGAATAAGAAACAACTATGAGAAAAAAAGTGGTTTAGGCCTTCGTATTATAAAATTATTGTGCCATATAAAAGCTAGGAAATTATATTTTTTATGGTAAAAGTTTAAAAAAAATTAAAAAATCTCGAATTTTGAAATTGTTTGAAAATTTTTCAATTTAATTAGAAAAATACTACTTTTAAAAATATTTAAAAAAATACAACTTTTTATTAATTGGTGAGATACTTGAGGTAACCTATTAGGTAACTTGATTGGTTACTTCAAGTAACTAAATTGGTTATAAAGAAAAATAATATTTTTCTAAATATTTATTAAAATTGACATTTTTCTAAAAAATTTTCAAAAGTGATATTTTTCTAAATCAACCCGGGACTTTTCCAAAAAATCAACTTATCCAGGATTTTTCAATTGTTAACTCTATGGGTCTAGATTTTTGTAAGAAGCCCTATGAAAATAGTATTTAAGTGTTTGGTAAACTATCTTATACTCTAAAATGATATTTTCAACGAGAGTTAACTGTAAAAAAATACCTCCAAGTATGCACTTTCTTTAAAATCGACCCTGTGTTTTTGTCTGTGCAGAAAAATACACCCATATTTGGAATTGCTAAAAATGCGTACCCTCTCTTTATGAAATGACCAATTTATCCTTCATTAAATATCGAATTCAAATTGAGATTAACAAATTATTGTTGCCAAACAAACAAAACTGACTCACAAACCTCTCTCTAAAACTAACATGTAAAATTGAATAAAATAAATAAATTAAAGCAAATCAAATTAAATCAAATCTAAACTCTTCTCTTTCTCACCCAAATAAAAAGCCCCAACCCTCCTCCAACCTCAAATTTCATTGCTGCCATCTCCTCTTCTTGTTGAATCTTTATCCAGTACCTGACTTTCTGGTTGATGAAGTCACTTTTTTCTTTTTTTTTTTTGTTTTTTTTTTCCAGGTCAAAGCCCCTAATAAATTTCCCCGTTCTCAACAGCGTCGATAATGCTGGTGCAGTCCACGGTGACCGAGGTCATCTGGTACGAGCTCCGGTCCTACCTGGCCTCCACCGTGCGCTACCTCTTCACACCGCTCTCTTCCGACCTCACCCTCGTCGTCGAGGAGTTTTGCGGCATGGCCTGCAACCAGGTCTTCGACGCTGCTGAGCTCTACCTCCACACCTAGGTCAGCCCCTCCACCGCCCTCACCCTCGTCATCAAGGAGTTCTGTGGCATGGCCAGCAACTAGGTCTTCGACGCTGCTGAGCTCTATCTCCACACCAAGGTCAACCCCTCCACCACCCACCTCTGCGTCAACTGTTGGAATTAAAACGATTTTCGCAGCGGAAGATTGGCCCAGGAACATTCAAAAATTTTCTCAAAACAATTGACTATATGAGTGCATAGTATTAATTCATAGTAAATAGGAACATACAAAGAGAATAGATCTAATACCTCTTGTAGCCTATCAGCGGATCCTAACTTGATTGTCTTCTAAACCACGATCTTCCAATCCAAGCCTCAAGCACAACTGGATGAACGTGTGGGCATTGCGTACAATTTCTTAAAACTCACACTTTAGGCACTTGCAATTTTCTCAACACATGAGATTGCAAGAGTTTGTTCTATAGAGAATAGGAAGACACACACCCTCCTTCTCTCTAGTTTATGGAGGCTCTATATATAATAATATGCGGTATATCTCCTATCCTTATTCTACTAGGATTTCCTTTATATATATATATAT
>JXTC01000167.1:2504-41907 GCA_002914845.1 Trema orientale
GGATGTCTTTTCATGGTAAAAGCTGGAAAGAGAAAAATACTAAATAATATGTATTTTTTTAAGGTAAAAAAAAAAACTTACTGGATTGGAACCTTTTATAATATATGTATATATTACTACCAATCTTAGTATGGAAAAATAATAATAGGACCAACCATAGTATGAAAAATAAGATTTAAATTAGAAATTTTCTAAACATTTTAAACATAGAATACTAATCAAAGAAACTATCACATTTTTCACTTTCTCTCTATGCTTATATATATAGGATGAGTTTTCAATGGGTATTTTTGTTTTTGCTCCATGAATGGGTAAGTTTGACTAATTTGGAAATAGTAATTGTATCTTCAATATTTCATAAAATTTCTTTTTTACTGCACGAAAGGGAAAATCCAAGTTAGCATAATTTTCGTATTATGAATAAGTTATTTTCTTGAATAACAAAAAATGAATAAAGCAATTACATTGAAAGAAAATTTGTTTGAAAAAAAAAAACTTATGCGTTGAAACAGCTTAAAATTTGTACATCTTTTGTTGTTTTTTTTTCCTACGAATAAAATAGTTGAGAGTGATTTGAGATTATTAAGTATTTTTCACTAGTTTCATTTTCTTATAAAAAATAAAATAAAATAATTGACCAATTCATCAGGTTACCCATCTTTTTTGTTTTAAATAACTTTCTATATTTATATATGTATTAATTATAATAATTCTTTTAGTAAATCTACTAATATTATTTTAGCCATTAGATTAAAATCTAATGGTCCAAATTAGAGTATCCATCCATGGAGTAAAAACAAAAATCTCCATTAAAACATCACCCATAGGTAGATAGATGTTCTATTGTAAGTTTTAATTATCTTAAAAAAAAAAGATATTAGAATTTTTTTTAAGGTGAAAAAAATAGTTTTGAAGATAAAAATAAGTTAAAAATAAAAAATTATGTGGTTAAAACTTTTTCTTTGATAATTAATATAATTAAAACTTTATACAAACATAACCAACCTAATTAAGGTCTCTACTTTTATTCTATATATAACCTAGCTACGTTCGTGTGAATTTACGCCCAACTCGTAAAAAATAAAATAAAATAAAACACTTTACGCCAATTCTTATAAAAAATAACAGTGTTCTCATTTTTCCATTAGAAAAATTCTATTTTAAGTTTTGCTTGTTTCAGGAACAAAAATGTTTTAATGACTAATATAACTTAAACTAAAGTATAATATAAACTTCATCAAATTATATCAAATAATATAAAAGCAGGCACGGACTTTCTTTTATTGATAAATATATAAGTAATAATGTTTTTAATAATTCTATAAACTATGAAATAACTGGAAAAAAAAAGGCATACAAACGGTTAAACGAAACTACTTATGTTTGTAGATTTTAGGTGCGTATTTTAAATTTTTGATATATATTTTTTAGTATAATTCTGAGGATATTTAATGAATTATTGTTGGATTTTATTCTAATGAGATAAATGTGACACTACTATTTGTTCAATGAACTAAATTTAATATAAGTTATTACTAATTAAATTAAATATAATATATGTATATATTATAATCAATTATAGTATGGAAAAATAATAATAGGATCAATCATAATAAAACAAAATTAGAGTTAAATTAGAAATTTTCTAAAAAAATTTAAAAATAGAATACTAATCAATCAAGCTATCACATAAGTTTTGATTGTTTCGGGAAAAAAATGTTTTAACTACTCATATAACTTAAACTAAAGTACAATATAAACTGCATCAAATTTTATCAAATAATATAAAAGCAAGCATGAACTTTCTTTTTTTTTCCTTTCTTTTATTAAGAAATATATAAGCAATAATGTTTTTTATGTTTATTAGAATCATGATCTCATAGAACTTATCAAAAAATTGCTAAAAGTGTCACGGCCGGAAATTTAAAACCGTGACTTTTAGTAATTTTATGTGAAAATATAATAAAATATTAATTTTACAAAATTTAGGAGAAATCAAGTATTAGATAATTTCGTTTTGGTCCTCAAATCATTATAAATTCCAACTTTTATTAGTTTTAATTACTTAAGAAAAATACTCATCAAAATTTAAGAAAATTTCCAGCTATCTTATTTGGAAACTTGTTGAGAAATCATAAACTCTGGTAAAATTGAGTTCAACTGAAATCTTTAGTTCAATGTCCAAAATATGTTACATAAAATCCCTTATAATTTCAAGTTCTCAAATTAACAACAAAATTATCCTCATACATCCACTTAGTAGATTAACTAATCTTGGCTAAATAATTGAACAAGGAAAGAAAGATAACAGAGTATGAACACCTACCAGAAACTAAAAGCAGAACTGCATACACAAGCTGCACAGCTTGTCTATCCATCAAGACGACTACCTCAAATAGTCAAACACCTAAAAGTAGGAGAAGTAAGGGGGGTGAGCATTTACATGCTCAGTAGAAATTCAATTACCTTTTTAAATGGATGCAATTTTATTAAATTCATGCTCAGTAGGGGAGAAGTACTTTCGTTTAACGGCCGAGATCCAATGAGAAATGGCGGCGACGACAAGACGAGTCCAATGATGATGGTGGTGTCACGAAAGTAGGTCTGACGAGCGAAAAACCGAGTGGTGGCTGGAATCTTTGAAGACTCCGTTTTTCGGTGACCAGCAGCGCTTCACGGCGGGGATGGCTGGCGTGTCTTCATCGGCAACCAGCGATGGGCACGGGCTTGCGTGTCTAGTGGCTAGGGCAGCGGTGGCTCGTCGGCGGAATTTCTTTCTTTCTCTCTCTCTCAAGTCCCTCATATGAAGAAGATGAATAAACTTGTGGGTTTGATGCAATTATTCAATACTGTAGCACCCATTATTAAATTCCAGATATTTTAAATTTTAAACTCCGAAAATCCTTTATTACAAGTTTGTCATTGGGTTATAAATTACCCTTTTACCCCTTTTTAAATAACCAGATTTTACAAAAAGTATAATCTCTAATTCTATAAACTATCAACTAACTGGAAAAAAAAAAAAAAAACCATTAAACGAAACTACTTATGTATGTAGACTATAGGTGCGTATGTTAAATTCATGATATATTTTTTTTTAGTATAAATCCGAGGATATTTAATGAATTGTTGTTAGATAGATAATAATCAATTTATTTTGATGAGATGAATGTGGAACTACTATTTGTTTAATGAAATAAAATTAATATAAGCTATTACTAATAGTAAATTAAATATAATATTATATAATACATGTATATATTACGACCAATTATAGCATAGAAAAATAATAATAGGACCAATCATTGTATGAAAAAATAAAAGTTAGATTAGAAATTTTCTAAAAAATTTAAAAATAGAATACTAATAAAAAATCTCTATCACACCTCAGGCTTAATAATGTATATATATATATATATATATGATTTTGCAAATATGAGAGAGAAAGATGTATCCAGCATTTACCTCCATTGTGAACGTCTGACAATTATGGTACCTCAAAATCATGAGATGATTTATTATTTATTTTGGTTGTTGCTTAAAAAGGAGAAAAACTTAAAAAAATTTAAATTGTGTTTGAGCTTTCAATGTAGAAGAGATATGATACAATTGGAATGATTTTATTTTCAAGTTAAACAAATTTTCAAGAAAAAGTAAAGTTTACAATAAAACAGTCCTATTAAATTGTCTCCACAACTTTTCTTAATTATTTTTCCCTCGCATTTTTTATTCCAAGCACAAAATAATGCTATACCCAATAAAAAATATTAAAAAAAAATTTCTCCCCTAAAATCCAAGTATCGTACGTGGCCGAAATTGAAAAACTGTAAATCACCCGTGATTTCTTTTTAGTATAATACATTAATAGATTTAAAATCTGTTATAAATTTATATCTATACTAATTTAGAACAGTTATTTTATCAATATGATTTAATAAATTTATTCTCGGATAAGTTTTTATATGATTTATTTTCAATTTTTCAAACGACATCTTAGTAAATTATAACTGTTATAAAGTTGTGTCAGCTATAAATTTATAACAGATATCAAATACAAAAATCAAAGTTGATAATAATCAAAATACGAATGAAGTGTCAAAATACAATATATAAAAATGATATTATCTTTTTTTTTCTTTTTTTTGGCTGGAGATCTACGAATAAAGTGTCAAAATAAAATGTATAAAAATGATATTATCTTATCTTATCTTTTTTTTTTTCCTTTTTTGCTGGAGATCCTTCTTTTTATTTGTCCTCTAAATGAAATAGTACTCATCAAAACCGTACAACCCTTCCCCCAAATCATCGTCATTCAGAAAGTACTTAAAAAAACTTTAAAAGGTGAGAAATCATCATCTGCCGCGTAGAATCTTCCGTAAACAAATTCCATGGAGGCCGCCTTCAATGCTTTTTGATTCAGAACCTGACCCTGGTAATCTCTCTCTCTCTCTCTCTGATATTTATTGATCTTTTATTTGAATTCGGTTTTGTTTAGAATTATTAATATGTAAAAAATTATTTTATCTGGGTTTCCCCTGTAATTGGTTTTGCAAATGTGAACATTTTGACATTGATATGCTGTTTGAATCATGAGAAGAAATTCAAAATTTTTATCAAAAAATAAAAACTCTGCTTGTATTTTCTGGAGTAAACTTAGATAAAATGGATATAAATCAAAGTTTTGGTAGAAGGAAATTTGCAATAGAAAAATGAGTAGAGAGATCAAATAATATACAAGTTCTACATTCATATTCAGTTTGTAAAAACTTGTTCTACATTCCCTCTGTTTCATCTTCTTCTCCTTCGTTCTGGTTTTGGTTTGGGAGATATTTTCTTTCTTTTTTTCGTTAGAAACCCATTTCTTTTGCTTGTTTTCCTTTCCAAATTTTCAAAAAAAATAAGAGAAGAGTAGAAGAAACATATTGACCGCACAAATGTTTTAAAATTGATAATTTTTCTCTGAAAAAAAAAGAATTTTCAAAAATCTCTGTTCTTTGGAGCGTTAATGTTACTAAAAGTCTCTTAATATGTTTTGAAATTGATAATTTTTCTCTGAAGAAAAATTCCAAAAATCTCATCAATTGGGGCTCTTAGTCTTTTCCTTTTTCTTTCTTACTCTTGTTCTTTTTTTCATTAAGACTCGTTATTTTTTCAAAAATATCATTTATTCGAAAAATTAGAGTTTGGCTGGTTCTGGCCTATGCCGTTTTGTTAGTGTACAATATGCTTTCGTTTTCAATTTGTCGCAAGAAACGCATTTCGAACTATCGGAAATGTTAGGTTAACGGAATTATATGATCAAGTTTTCTATGAAATATAAGTTTTGAGATCAATTGCCAAGTGCGGTACACTTCCTACAAAGAAGACAAAATTAATGTCAATTAACCAAACTGTATGTTTTAATTGGTAGAAAATCTTAATTAATTTATGTGTATATATATATATGACATGCCATGGTCTCGTGACATGCCACTGGTTATAAATGTGCCTTCTACTTTTTACTTTTTATTAATAATTTTAAGTGGGTTTTTTTTAAAGAAAAAAAAAAAAAGAGAAGAAGATCGAAGGAAGGATATTTATAGATCTCTCTTTTGGAAGGATGCTTTATATTAAATATGTTTACATCTACTAAAGAGCAATAAAGTTTGTAGGTGTTTGATACTCTTGCTTACAAATTAAGAAAGATACTCATAGCAATTATGTTATAAATATTAAACAAAGAGGCTTTGAGAGTTAGAGTTCTCCTATAGGTTATGGATATTGACCTAAAATCTCTTGTTTTAGGAATCGAATACATTGACAACAATAAACTGTTGTTGAGTGCATTTAATTTTTTTTACTTATTTCCTGATTTCATGGTCGACTTTTTACACTTGATTTGGCTAGGATAATCATAAGAGTGGAAAATTAGCTTATATTTTAGAGGAATTATCTAATTCTTCCATTGCGACCTGTTATTGTAAAATATACTTTTATAATAACAGTTATGTTTGATGTTGAAAAAAAAAAAAAACATGACCTTAAGAAATAGAAATAGATAAAAAGAAGAAAGAGAGAGAAAATCAATGAAAATAAACAAAAATATTTCAGAAAAATGAAAGTTTTACTTATTTATTATTATTATTTTGTCATTAGAAGAATGGTATTCATTTGCAATGAATTAAACAGATTTTGGAGACTTCTAATTTTCATTAAAAAAACAAAAAACAAAACAAATAGATTTTGGAGAACATGTCTTATAGGACCAAGGAGAAGATGATCCTTACCTCTGCTTTTCCGGCATAAAACTGTATTTCCATATTGGTGAGATCACTTTAAACTACGAAAAATAATTAATAATAAAACTATAGCTTTCTCTCCTAAATCTAACACGGAAAGTTCCCTCAAAAAAAGTAGAAAAATCCAATATATAATGTTGACGTAATGAACCCTCATAGTTGCTTCATACTCGAGCAAATTACATTCTCTTAACCCAAAATAAATAAATAAATAAATAAAATAATAAAAACAGCGCCATGGAAGAGCAGCAAAAACAAGCCCAAGCGAGCAACATCTTTGTTTCTTTCTCAAAGCGGCGAAAAGGGCTTTTCCAGAAAGCCACAGAGTTATGCACTACGTTTTGCGACGCTCAGATTGCCATCGTCATTTTATCTACCACTGGTAACCCCTTCTCTTTTGGACACTCTTCCGTTGATGATGTTCTACGACATTATCTGGGTAAAACGACGATCGGTCCTCCTAATTTCATAACCGATGAACAGAGACATCAGATCCAAAGAATTGAAAGGCTAAAACTTTAGGCTATGTTTGGTAGGAGGAATGGATGATAGGAAGCGATGAAACCTATATTACCTAGGGAAGAGTGAGAAAGGAAGGAGAACACTCTCTCTAATTGTGCTTGGTATGAAAGGAATGAGAAAAGACTAAAATCCTCTCCATTGTTTGGTAAGAGAGAGAGATGGAAGGAAGGGGAACGATTATACTAAAATCCAATTCAACATTAATTATAGTTTAAAGTTTTTGATCATCTCAATTATGGAAGTAGTAGTTCTTCTGGATGTAATCCCAACATTCCCGGTGGTGGGTTTATTTGTCCAAAGAGTGATTTTCTTGGAAACGACATGTTCCAGTTCAACAATTCTAGTAATTTGGAGTTTCTTGATCATCCTCTCAACGACATTTCGTATGCCAAGTATGACCATAGTTCTTCTGGTGGTGATGCTGGCTTTCTGGTGGTGGATTTGCTTGCCAAAATAATGATTTTGTTGAAAAAGACGACATGTACCAGTTCGCTAGTTCAAATTTGGAGTTTCTTCGTTCTCTCAACGATATGTCTCCCTGTTGAAGTTAGAAGTAATTCTTCTTCTGGTGATGCTTTCTTTTACTATGGTAGTGTTGACTGTTGATAATACATTACTTTTCCTAGATCTGGTGGTGGGTTTAGTACTCGTCAAAATATTGATTTGGTTGTAAACGACTTGTTACATTTCAATATACTTCCAGTTTGTAATTTCTCCATACACTCAACAACATGTTATTTTATATTTTTTTCTCTTCTTTTGCTAATTATATATTTTTTTTCTCTTCTTTTGCTAATTATATGTTTACTCTTTAGTTGATTATGATTTGGTACTTTGGGTGTACTTGACTGGTTTTCAAAGAAGAATATGGTTACCAAATTATCATGATATAGCGTGTACTCTTTTTTTCTATGTTGATTCTTTAGTGTTATAATCTTTGATGATGTTCAAGTCTTTAAAAAGAGAGATTTCTCTTTGTTGTATTGTGTTCTGTACTGAGGATAATAGAACAAGTTGATGTAGAAGGGACTAACTAATGTAACCTTAAGTGGAGAATAAAACAAGTTTTGAATTATGGAAGTTAACAGCCAAAACCATGTCACAAATATTGGTCTGGTTATCATAAACTAAAAATGAGCATCTAATTATTAAAAAAAAAATAATAATGTTTAAAGTACCAACTTTTGTACCAAAATTTTCATACTAACATATGTAGCATGTGATTTATCCCCATTCAATTAGTGATCTATTTGTAGTAAATTTTAACACACTAATTAGATAGTGACAACTTACATGCCACATGTGTTAGTACAAAAAATATTGTACAAAAATTGGGATATGTAGTGTTATCCCAAAAAAAAATAAGCCTCCCAAGTACAACCCTACGAAAAATCCAATCTCAATGAATTGTGGAACACCCAAAGCACTCTTATGCTATATTATTAAGCAGGTAGTATCAGTTCACACTTATATGCTACATGTAAATATCAAATTTCAAATATTCATTAAAAAAAGATTGGGAAACAAAAAAGGAAAAAAGTCTTTCTCTGGATGACAACTGTTTAGAACGATAGGGAATTTCAAATACCAGCTCACCAACAAAAATCTTATGACAGCAACATCTTTTATAAACCACAATAAACGGCATAAATCATTACATCGTATGTAAAAAAATAAAAAAATAAAAAACCAGGGCAATTCTTTTCTTTTCAAATTACAACTTTTTGTTATGGATTTCTCTCACATGTCAATTCTAGTTTGTTCTCTGAATTTAACTGTTTCACTATTTGAAATGAAGAAGAAGTTGAATGTCAAGTTATATGTCTTCAAATACTAGCTAACAAAACTACACCAAACTGCAAATAACAATGCATGTGAAATGACTTAAACCTTCACCCATTTACGATCACAAAACTTAGTAGGAAAAGAGGTGGATGAAAGTGCAAATAACTCATAATAAGACTTGATCAAAAGCTTGATCTTAGCTAAAAACAAAGGACCGTGTATCAAAATTTTAGTCCAACGATAAACAAGTCTTACTGGATAAAAGATTGCATACAATGGTTATGTCGCTGCTTTATAAGACAAGATATCAAAACACACTATACAAGAACCAGTTTTAATCTCGCCTCAAGAGTTAAAACCACGAACAGTTTTATTCTTCATGACTTCTTCCAGACTAAGAGTTCACCAGCTAGCACAGATGAGAAGTTCAGCCTCAATGGGTCCCCTCAGATTTCTGAAAAAGTAGAGATGAAGCATATAAACGACTTGCTATCGAGAAAGAGCAATAAAAATGGCAAAGAAGAAAAATAATGAAAATAAAACTTGGATTAGAGTAACTAAAACTGATGTTAACAATTTGCTACAGGGAAACTTGCTTTACACATTGACTCTTAGCAGTCTGAAACATTGATTCACAGCATTCTAAAATGGCTGAACAGATTCAAAAGGTAATTTACACCCTAAGTGCTGTCAATAAACTGGTGATGACTTCAGAGTGTTCATCTGATATAAAAGAAGTGGATCCACAGTGGCTTCCATACATAACGAGAGGTTTATATAGTTGACTAGTATTTATGATACAAGCTTTAGAATCACAAATGCTGGTTGTTATGAGGATTCGACATACAAAATAGAATATTTGGAACTGCATATAACAACTGGTGAGCTAAGCATATGCAGTATTTGACCAAGTAACACAAATTAATTGAAGGAAATGAAATGACATCCAGGATTTAACAAGAACTCAAGGCCAGAATCCCTACAGAAACAAATTTCCTTTGCGTAAACCAGAAAGCTGAAAGATGCATGAAATAAGTAAATTAACATCCTCACAAACACCAATCCCAATCGCAAAACTAGATTAAGAAGCAGGACACATATAGGCAGATTCATAACAATACCCAAATAATCAGCCAATTATGTTCTTTGTTTCCTCCTTTTTTCTTTTTTTTTTTTTCAAACGATACTTTTCTAGTTAGTTACCAAAGGAAACACAAGCCGTTATTAAGTAAAATGATTGAAGTCAAAACATGTAGGATTCTTTCAAAAATCTCACTCACAAATATGTGAAGGCAGACATGTTACACACACCACAGTTCGAGACTCAGCAATACTCCAGCTCAATACCATCTAAGAAATCAAGTTTGATGCCAAAGTAATCTTTGTTTCTATAATAGAAAAGCAAGTTAATCTAACTCGGTAAGAAGACAGCTTCTTTAATCACATGTTAAAGCAGGTTACAACAGTTCTATTCCCAATAAGAGCAACTCTAGAAATTTGACCCTGTTTCTTTGATCAAAATTTGTGAAGTCAATCAATCATGGAGAGAAAGACAACATCAGTACCAGTCTGTTTCAAATATGGACTTAGCTATCTTGATCAGCTAAGACCCTTTACTTCATTATCACCATATATCCATTTTTGGCATTCAAATAAAAAAATTTCACAAAACCCAAAAACCAAAAATCCATACCTTCTCAGCATGCTCTTTTTCTTTCTCGGCTTTTTCCTTTTCAGCTTTCTTCTTCAGCTTCTCCAGCCTCTCCCTCTCCATTTTCTTAAAAAAATACATAATCCAAATTACTTATAAAAAAAAGAAAAGGAAAGAAAATCATTAAACCAAGCTTTCCATAATCTAAACAAAGTAAAACCCAAAACCCATATTGCATACAACAAAAATAATATGAAAAAAAAAAAAAGAAAAGTTCAAACAAAGAAGAGGAAAAAGAAATTCTATTTTTCCCGGGAAACAAACAGAAGAGACCTGGATGTAAATGTTCTCAGCAGCGCGTTCCTCCTCGCTGAGAATCTTGCCTTTGCCATCGGTGAAGTAGCGAGTTGCTCCACGAGTTGTCTCCATCGAGCGAGTCAGCCCGGTTAGTCTCAGCGCAGATCTCATAGCCATTTCTCTCTCTCTTTCTTTCTTCGGCCTTCGCTTCGCTTTCTGCTTTTTTCCAAAGCAAACTAGAGAGCTGGTCCTGGTCGGCGTCACGATCGGGTCAAACAGCCCTAGACGTTTCCCTTTTTAAAATTGGGATTTTTTGATTGGGTCATACTCGTGTATACAACTACGTAATATATAGTATGGCTATATGGTTTTATTTAACTGCAAAATAATACCTTAACTATTGGATTGTGCAAATTTATACTCTATATATATATATATGGATGGATGGTACTTAAAAAAGTAGTGATATATATTTTTACCTATACATCAGTATCAATTTGGCTAATAAAAATATAACATACACATTTTTTATATTAAAAAAGAAGAGAGAAATAACATTAATGATGCACGTCTTTTCATGCACTTTGTTATAGCAGTTAGATCATTGTTAGATAATGATCCAACGGCTAAAAAAAAAATACCTACATATAGGAAAAAAAAAATACCTACTGGATTGGCAACCTATATATATATATATTTATATAAATATTATATGTGTCATGACCCAAACCCTGAATCAATGGCAGAAAGAGAATTTCACAAGAGGAAATTTAAAAGTTATTTTTGAAAAAATTTAAAAAAATAATTTTAAAAGTAAAATTTTCACAGTTTTATAATCACCATTAGACATAGATTATTAATGAAATTTATTTAAACAAACCAAACATCATTGTCATCAGTCTCACAATCCAGCACAATAATTATACAGACCGAGTCCGTGAAACGGGCCCTTAAATATTGTAACAAGCCAATTTAAATAAACAGAAATATTTTACATAGTTACCAATTCCCAAAAAGGTAACTAGCTCTTCACTACTCTGCTCCTGAGTCTCCAAAATCACATCGAGCACTACCTGAGAGGAGAAAAGTAAGGAGTGAGTATTCACATGCTCAGTAGGAATTCAATTACTTTTTGAATGGATGCAATTTCTTAAACCTGCATGGTTAGTATCTTTAAATCCATTTATAAATCAAATTTATAAATCATTGGTATGCTGAATAATCACATATTCAAACTAAATCCAAAACCACATCATTGTACATATCATACATCAACAAGTAAATAAGTGAGTTCTCATCCTCCTATCACGGTCCTATAATACCTCTATAGCAGAGGTACCCAGTATCCTGATATTGTCCGTAGGCGTATCAGCAAAAACCTGCGCAGAGATCTAGGTCTCTCATCTAGTGCTGCAGCAACTCAACAGCGTTCTAAAATACCACAATGCTATAATGAAACTCAAGTGTGTGATCCTATGATATGTACAACATGTATCTGTTCACAACAACCATACATCCAATAATCAAATCATGTTTTAAAATCTAATCTTGGCATTATTCTGAGATTTACTGTAGCATGGGCAGCACACCGCTGTTTTACGCCATAATCACAATATAAAAATACGTATAATAATCCACACAGTCTAATCCCAGTATAGTCCAATAATTTACTGCAATTTCTTACATCATCATAAAATCACGATTTTTCATAAATAATTTTTAATGTAATTATAAAACAAAATAGATATAAAATCAGATAACCGAATCCCTACCTCGATACAGTAGTAATACCAGGCCAATGACGCTCGTAGAATCTTTCGTTGGTCACTCGGGTATTCGAACAACAATTTCCGGATCCTGGTAAGTCCACTTGAAAAATTGATTTTTCCACCGGAGTCTCAAATGGAAAAACGGAGGTCACCACTGAATTCAGAGCACCCACAACTGCTAGGTTAGACATATACCTTGTCAAAAGTGGGTTCCGGTGCAGGACCGGTCCGTGGCACGCAAAACGGTACAATTTTCAAGCCACAAAACTCCAAATTTCGTCTCACTTTGAAACATAGTGATATTTTATATCAAAATTCATCTCTCGACCTCTGAGTCCAAATTTGAAATTGGAATTCAGTTTCGAGGTGCTAAGCAATAATTAAGCTCAAAAATCTGAAAATTACAATAATACCACTTTTTGTAAATATTTAGAAAAATTTCATCTTTTTCTAATTAAAATTTACCACGCTTCTGGATACCTTTTTTACTTCTACCAACCGTAATTATTCATGATTTTTGATCCTCTTTCACCTCAAATATTTATCTCGGATAAATTAATTACTTAACCAAGATAATTACGAAAATATCACTTTTTAACAAACTTTGGTAAAAAAGATAAAAGTGGTGAAAATATTACTAGAGGCGAGTTAGGCTGTGCAACCACTTAGATGAGGTCGACGACGGCGAGAGGAGATTGCACATACCAACGGTGACGACAGCCAATATCGGACGACGCGCCGGTGGACTGAAAACCGAGCTGCAGGCGGAAACTTCAACGAGCTGCTGCGATAGTGTCCGGCGGCAAAATGGGATGGGACCGGCAGCGTTGGCTTCGTCGGCAACCGATCTTTCACACAGGCCGGGGCATGGGTCCAGTGGTGTCGATGGGGCTCAGCAGAAACTGGCATTTTCTCTCTCCTTTTCTCTCTTCCAAGCCTTTCTTTGTGAGAATGAGAGATTTCAGAGGCCTTTAAATGCAAATAATTATAGTTGTAGCACCTGAATTTAAAAATTAAAAATTTTTGAATATTTTATTCCGAAAATATAAAAATTATAACAATGCCAATGAGCACAAAATATCTCTTTTACCCCTACATTTTACCAGATTTTACAATATGCGCTTTGAGAACAACTTGACAAAAATATTCCTTATTAAATACTGAATGCAGATCGCCCGAATACTTAAAATTTATTTTTTAAAAAAAACTTTAAACAATCATTATAAATTAGTGATAGGGTATAAATTAGTAGCAGATTTTAAATTTAATGGTCAATATTGATAATAACCAAAACACAAGGTATAAATTGAACAAAGTGTCAAAATACAAGGTATAAAAGTGATACTATCCTGAAATTGAAACAAGATATGGGCAGAGAGAATGAAGAGAACTACATGAAAAAAGGAGAGCTAATATATTAGTATTTAATTAGTGAATATTATTAAATTTATTAGTCGTAAGTTTTAATTTACTAATTTAACCATTACAAATCACATGCTACATCAGGTGGTATTAAAAAGAATCCATGGCACTATCCAAAATTTGAAAGTATAATTTGCACAAACCACAAAACATTTAATATTGAAGAAATGTTATAGTTCAAGGTTTTATTTCACAGTTAATCTAATATTTAAGTGTATGGTTAGCAAAAGATAGGAGTGTAATTTAGATTTTCTACAAAAATAATAAAAAATAAACATATACTTTTAAAAAATTCGATACAAACATGCGTGTATGCTAATAATTTATAATCTATTTATAAATGAGGAATGCTACACTATCTTTTACATATTTTTTTCACACTATTTCAATCAAACCGCTTGCAATGTGAAATTCACTATCCAGTCTCGCATTTTAATTATATAATAAATCGTAGTAGAAGCTATGTGTTAAATAGTATAGAAAATACTAAAAATCACTCCCATGTGTTTTAGCAAAATACTAGTTTTCTTCCTTGTAATTTCAAAATACAAAATATATCTCCTATATTTGCCAAATTGGATCAAATTTATACATTGGGCTATATTTGTTCAAAATTACATTATAAAATGACACTAATATCCTTAGTCAAACTTAATAATAGTCTAAACCACTTCCCCTTAATCCTATAACCGAACATCCTTGTCATATTTTGTAAGTTTTTAAGTATAATTTTGAATGTTTGACTTTTAAGTTGTTTGGTTGTAGATTTAATGAACAAATTGGATATTTGACCATAGGTAGTTTGGTTATTTTAGGATAAAAAGATTGGCAAAAATCAATAAAAATTTTGTCATAGTGGATAATTTTGATCCAATTTGACAAACTAAGAAGATAAATTTTGTATTTCTAAAAACACTATTTTGGGACTTTCCCGATGTTTGGAATTAATCCTAAAATGAGAATTAGTAGTAATTAAGCATGAGATTAGCAAAGCTTAAGCAAGCTTAGTGGAACTACACGTGCCATGGGACAAACGACATAAACTTAAGAAAATGACATGCATGTAGTTTGGCTAGAACTACATGTGGTTTAAGCTCTTTTCCACCCATACTCGAACCACAAGTCATTGAAGCCGAGCTACATGTCACCTGGAGCTGAACTACGCATCGTTTTGGTGCTCCTTCTATTGTGTACAAGCTGCCCACTAATTCTAGACAATTCTAGAAAGCTCTAGATTCTTCCAACTTGCTCACCAAGGTCTTGTAACTACAAGTACTTGTTGCCTAAGGTCTTCTACATTAAGCAAGCTTAAGCTAACATAAGCTTGATACCTAATCCTCTTGTCCATTAAGATAAGCTAGCTAATGGATACTTGACACCTTATTTCCTTATAGTAAAAGTCCTATTGTTGTACAAGGAATTCTTTGCCTATAAATAGAGAGGTAATGCTCTCATTTGGAACCCAATGTGTATACACTTACCTATAATACAACACCTCTCTTTCCTTTATTTTCCAACCGAGTTCTCTCCCTTGCATTCTTGTTGTTGTTCTTGTTATTGCTCTTATTATCATCCTTGTGTTCGTGTGCTCATCCGAAGTCACCAAAACCCCATCCTTTCACCACCACTTGGCCACACCATCTATAACAACTCTATCATCATCTTATTATTTCCATACTTCATGTTCACACCACCACCCATATCCTTTGTCTTTCTTTAACCCCATGGATCCATAAAGTTGATATTACTATCACTCTTTTCCTTGCCTTTAAGCCGTGGTCTTACCTTATTCAAATATCACCATTATCATTAAACATCATCATCATCTATTGCTCTCTCTTGTCCAAGCCGTGGTCCAAACATCATTTCCTCCACCATATTTGTTTCATTTTTTAGCCTTATTAATTCAAGTACCACCCTTTTTAAGCCTTAAACTTCCTTTCTTTGGTGCTGAGCCGTGACCCATTTGTCTTCCTAATATCTTCTCCACATACATACGCAAGCTTGATTATATCTTTATCACTACTCCCGGATTCTACCATTCTAAACTAGGACCAATTTTTGGTCCATTCAATCAACATCCCTTTGAGCTCATCATTAACCCAAAACTAAGTTTCCGTCTCTTTTATAACATTTATTTTGATGCATATTGCCTTGCATGTACACGTGTTTATAGGATTTAATTGCTAAATATTGTCATACATCTAAATTCTCACAAAGGCTCAAGTATTTTTGCATATGTCTAGTTTTTAGTCCATCTTTATTTCTTGCATATCCTAGGCTCAACAATTATTTTATATCAATTTATACCTCATAATTAGTTTTATATCATTTTTTTACTAGTCAATTATTTTCATACCATTCTCTATTATTTCTACGTTACTATTTTCACCAACTTGTATTACAAGTTTCTTTGCATGCAGTCTCTAACCCTTGCATTTCAGTGATTTATGGGCCTCGAGCTACTCTCTTCGAACTCCGTGCTTAACCTGTGACATAAGTTCGAGATTTTGTGTTCTCTCATAATTCTTCAGCTATTATTTCTGCTATTATCATTATTATTATTATTATCTCTAACCTCTTTATTTTATGTATCTAATCTCTAGTTGACATTATGGTCGGTTTATTAGCCTCAGTCAACTAGATTCTTTTATCATTACTACATTAATATATTATTGTCGAGCCATAAGCTAGTTATCCCTGCAACCGCCTACGTATAGGGATGCTGTGGGAAATGTCGTTCTTTATTGCGATCGCCTATCGGGACTTTGATACGTAGTGTTAGCATTATGATAATACTTACATTATTATTACGCCATTATTATTATTATATTATTATTATTATATTGTAAGCACGTTATCTCTGCAACCACTAACGTGGCAAGGACGTTTTGGGAAGTGTTATTTCCTATATCGACTGCCTATTAGGACTTCGACACGTAGACAGTGTTGTGATAACTCTTACACCTGTACACTCTTTGCAACCTAATTATAATCCCAGTTATTCTCTGCTTTGTTTTAATTAATCACAGGTCCTATTAATTAATCAGAGTACAAGGTCCGATCCCGAACAAACACAAGGGCGGAAGCTGGTATTTTGAAAAAACATAGGGAATAATTTTAGTATTTTTCATAAGGAGGACTATATTTGTACCCCTAAATTGCATAAAAGCACCAATTTTTTCCTGATTTTTTCTTTCACACATTTATCCTGGAGTGAGAAGAGAAAAATATACAAATAAATACCTTTTTAACTATTTTTTGACAACTCCTTAATAATCACACCCCTCATATTTCAATTAGAAACCCTAAGTTTCTCCATACTGTGACATGTACAAAACCTTTTTTCAAAATTTATCGAGGAATGAGGATTTGAATAAGAATTTCAAAACAGTTAGCATAATATTTCCTCCCTTTTTTTTTTTTCCTTAAAGAGGTTGCTTGGGTCATGATCTTTGACAAAATCCATATTACATGCGTGATAGAGAAAGAGGTATAATGTATAATGGGAAGAAAGCATTGTTATGTCCCCAAAGAAATCTTGATTATTCCTCTCTCTGGCAGTGCCTAATGCAAAGAAATTTGATTAGGTAGCAAAGGTGATGCATCCATCGATCTATGATCAACTAAATAACCCTTTTTTTTTTGAACATTTAAAGAAGAATTTTTGTAAACGACATGTTTTATTAAGAAATTAAAACTTGTCATCACTAAGAGAGAGGACAAAAAACCAACGTTGTTACCCACCATGAGGAAATCAAAAGCAAACAAAAAGCTGTATGAGAACCCGCAGAGAAAATAAAAAAAGTTCAGGAATTTTCCACCAAGCAAACCACAGGTGAGGAAGTGCGACACCGGGTCAGAATAGTAGCAGCTGCGAACATAGAGGCTTTGTTTTTATGGTTCAATTGATTAACGATTATTTGTCAATTGAGTGGCTCATGTCAAGGTGGGTGCCAAAATTGATTAGAAAATAAAATTAATGTGCACAAGAGGAGATCTATTTTAGGAATGACAATGGTGCTTAAAATAAAATAATATTTTTTTAAAATTATTGAAAGGAGTTAGTTTAGATCAAAGGTGCTTTAATGCCAGTTGGGGTGCAGTGTAAAAAAGAGTGTATTTATAAATATATGAACTTTGAGAATTCGTGTATAAAAAAATATACTAATAAATATCGTAAATTTTACATAAAATATTACATTTTGTCATTAAGTTTAATTTGACTAATCATAAATTTTATATACTACTATTGGAAATTGATTAAATATCAATAATTTAAAACAAAGTCAATAATACATCGTAAATAATAAAAAGTCTACTAGGGATAAGAAACAAATTATAAAATGCACATAAGTGTATCTTACGTGCATAAAATACTTTACTTTTTGGTCTGAAAAAATACTTGTACATTTCACCTACCTTTTGACAAAAATAGGTGATTCGATTGTATAATTTGTAAAATTGCTAACTAGTCTAAGAAAAAAAGGGTTTATGTCACAAACAGTCCTTGAGCTATCCAACTTGTGGCAGTTTAGTCCTCAAAGTTTCAATTGTAGTAATTAAGCTTTTAAACTTTAAGGTTTGAAGTAATTTGATCATTAAAATGTCTAAATTACAATTTGTTATTAAATTTTTGACCAAAAACGCACATAACGAATACATTGTAGTATCTAAAAGTGTAATTAAAGAAAAATAAACTGAATAAAAAGATTTGGAGATAAGTAAAGATATATTATTTATAATTTTTAGGGTTCTTGGAATTTCAAATTTAGATAAATTTTTTTTTCTGATTTTTCAGTTTTATACTTGAATTTTCAAGTTATCTTTCAAATACATTTTCATATGCCACAACGTGCTCCTCATGTGTATTTTTTTGTCAAAAATTTAACAGTAATTTGTAATTTAGACAGTTCACGGACTAAATTATTACAAATAGAATAGTTTTAGGAATTAGTTGTTATAATTGAAACTTTGCGAACCAAATTGCCACATGTTGAATAATCCAAGGACTATTTGTACCATTAACCCTAATAAAAATGCCAGTTTATTTTATCTTTTATGGGTTTATGGCACAAATGGTCCATAAACAATCCAACTTTTGGCAATTTGGTCTTCAAAATTTTAGTTGTAGTAATTAAGTTTCTAAATTTTTTTGATTTGCAGTAATTTAGTCTCTGAACTGTCCAAATTACAACTTGTTGTTAAATTTTTGATTAAAAAAAATTACACATAAGAAGTACGTTGTAGAATCTGAAAGAGTATTTAAAGGAAAATAAACTGAACAAAAAGATTTCGAGAGAATGAAAGATATATATATATATTTTTTTAAAAGATTTTTGGAGTTATAAATATAGAGAAAATTTTTCTGTGATTATTTATTTTTTATTCTTGAAATTCCTAAATTACATTTTAAATACATTTTCAGATGCTAACACGTGCGTTTTTTGTCAAAAATTTAACAGTAAGCTGCAATTCAAGGATCAAATTGCTGCAAATTGGGTACTTTAGGGACCATTTGTGTCATTAACTCTTTTTTTATGAGTTAATAGTAGTAATGGCTCCGAATGATACTCACCGTACCATTTTGGCCATTTTGGTTCTCAAATTTTTAACTTACATAGTAATAGCTCATGAATTATACAATTGTCGCAGTAATGATTCTTTTGTCACAAACTGTTAGTTTTTTAACAGAAAATAGTCATGAATTAGTTTTTTAACAGGAAATAGTCATGGACAGACAAAGTTTGTAATTGAGCGTTAATTTTATAATCAGTTTGTGACAAATGAATCATTATTATAATAATTACATAATTTATAGGTTATTATTAGGTAAATTGAAAGTTTTGGGAATGCAATGGGTATAATCGATGGTTTTTATTTAATATTATACCCTTATTTTTTTTTAATTTTTTAAGAAAACCAAGAATAACTCCCACGAGCCACGACAGCCAAAAATAATCTAACTGAATACGCCAAGAGAGGCCTTAGCCATTGGAACGCAAAGCCAGAAATTGCAAGCAGAGAAAAAGAAAGAGAGAAAGCGGGTGGTGGTTTTGGGGGGTGAAGATCGTGCTGGTTGACATTACATTTGAGATAATTCTAACATGTATCATCCTACTAGAGGCGGCGTTCGTGGTGGCCGTGATCGTAAGCCCTCTTTTTCTTTTTTTCCTTTTTATTTATCTTTTTTATTTTGCATTGTTAGGGTTTTATTCTCTCCTTGTTTCGTCTTCTTTATTCTATTCATTGTCTCAGTTTTTCGTTAATTTCAGGCAAAACTGTTACTTTCCATTATTTGGTTTCTCTTAGCTATGTGATCTTGTATTAATTTTTAAGCTTAATTACGAAATTTCTGTGTTATTTATGTTTTAGGATTCGCAAGAAGCCCTAATTTGAGCTATGGGTTCTTATTTGAAACGAACTGAGACTGGAACTGGAATCTATTTAAATGGAGGACTAAACTATACTAAATATTTTGGGACTTGAATAAGAGACAACTTATGGGTACTTTTGCAGTATTGAAATTATTTGACTTAGAAGCCTTGGCAGTTTCTCTTTTGGGATTTTTTATTCTGATGATTTTAGATAGTTTTGTAACTTATAATATGTTGTTTTTTGTGTTTTGTTTTTTGGGGCTAGAATTCATTGCATATGGGTATTTTGTTAATTTTAATTTTGGTAGCTCATTTAGGAGGTATGCTAACTAACCTGCTTGTTCTGTAAACTGGGTAAGAGTTAAAATTGCGTATGATTGAGATTATCCTCATTGTTGTCTGAATTTCTTAATTGAAACCTGATATTTCTGTATTCTAGACTGCTTATATCTAAAACTGACATACTTCTATTTGAACTGGTTTTATCTGCACCTACGAATAATTTGGATATTCCTTCTTTCCTTTACTTTTAATTTTTGGTGTTAATTTCCTGCCACTTTTTCCTTTGGTGATGAACAGAGTTTAGTTGGGAAGATGTGAAAGTTGATAAACATCGAGAGAACTATCTTGGTCACAGTCTCAAGGCTCCTGTTGGAAGATGGCAGAAAGGTAACATTCATGGCTTGGTAATATTGCTTTTTTCCAGGGTTTTTTGCTAACTAGTTGTATTCAACAGTTTGTTTGTATGTGTGACTTGAAGTACATCATCGGTTTATGCATAAGCACCTGTTTTTGTTTTTATTTTTGGATGGGCTTATCTAGGAGGAGTTTGTTGAATTTGTTGTTTTATATTGCTAATCACTATGAATTAGATTAGATCAATGCTGAGTCAATCAATCATCATACTTAGATCAACATCCATGCTGGACGGATCAGTAGGTTCTAACTTTAAGTTGTAGTAAGAAATCGATTAACTCTGAAAAGAGAGAAGGGTTTGAGATTGATAACAAGTTTGATTACTTTTTTCCCAAAAGCTGAAGCTATTGAGAAAGTGGCCCAAAATGTAAGTTAAGATGGCACAAACAAAAACTTTAAATGGCCAAAAGGATCCAGTAATTTTCCTAATTTTTTTTAATATTAGTTTTTATCTTTAGAGTGGGAAGAAAAATCCAAAGCTTTGTTCAAAAGGTTTATTTAGATTCTTCTTAAGTTGTTGACATGTTTATAGTCTAGATGTGTCTGCCTATAATTCATATATTCCTTTTGCTTTGTTAGGAAGCACTTTCGTAGTCTCGTTAGATTTATTGTCCATATCTGTAATCTTAAGTTCTGTATGGTGTTTTGAGGATATGTTGTGTCTGAAGGATTCCAGCCCTTTCCTCTCTCTCTCTCTCTAAGCTTTGTTCAAAAAGTTTATTTAGATTCTTCTTAAGTCATGTTTATAGTCTAGACGTGTCTGCCTATAATTCATAGATTCCTTTTACTTTGTTAGGAAGCACTCTCGTAGTCTCGTTAGATTTATTGTCCATATCTGTAAACTTAAGTTCTGTATGGTGTTTTGAGGATATGCCGTGTCTGAAGGATTCCAGCCCTTTCCCCTCTCTCTCTCTCTCTCTCTCTCTCACACACACACACACACATCTTTATAGTTTTGGCTTTGATAGAAATAGATTTCATATGATCGGAATATTGACTTCAGAGAGTACTCAACTAGAAAGTTCTCACTTTTCCTTCTCGGTGTTCTGAAAGAACTAAATTTCAGTGAGAATATAATGAACTAGCAAAAGTAGTTTCATTACTTTGGTGAAATTGTTAAATGTTTCTTCTTGATGTGATGTTTATTGCTTAACTTTTCTTACTAGACAACTTTGAGATTTAACACTGACAAGAATGCATAACTGTTATTTTTTCTAATTCAACAGGGAAAGATCTACACTGGTATACCAGGGGAAAGGGTTCTCCGAATGCAGACATGGAAGCTGCTAAAGAAGAGATTAAACGGATCAAGGAAGAAGAGGAGCAGGCCATGAGGGAGGCTCTTGGCTTAGCTCCTAAGCGTGCAAGCCACCCTCAAGGAAGTCGGCTTGATAAGCATGAGTTTTCGGAGCTAGTGAAGCGAGGTTCTACCGCTGAGGATGTTGGTGAAGGCCATGCTGAGGCAGCATATGTTCATGGTCTCGGTTTCTCAAGGTACTCGACTAGAGTCGAACTAAAATTACAGTAGTTACTACACAGTTTCTTGTGAGTAAACTATACATTCATTCTGGGATTCTTGTGCTAACTATACATTTTTATGGGAGTATTTTGTGGTACTTTGGTCAATTGCATGTAGTCTTCTATTTACTTTCTTATTTGAGATATTTTGAACTTCGCTGCAGAGCACATCGTCCTCATGTTGAGTCGACTTCTCTTACATCCACAGTCGAAGAAATTCCACCTGAAATGCCACCAATACCCATGCCTAATCCATCAACAAGAAACACTGAAGAAGAGGAATTAGAGGATGAAAGCAGTCGAAGGAAGAGGAGGCGTGAAGAAAGGAAGCGGGAGAAGCATGATAGGCGTGAGAAGCGAGAGAAGCACGAAAAGCATGAAAAATATGAAAAGCGCCATTCCTCGGACGACAGGAGGAAGCACAGAAAAGAAAAGGAGAGGAGGAGACATGATTCCAATTGAACTTATTTCAAAGCCTACAATAAAGCTGTGAAATTATATGCTTCATTTCTCATGTGTTTTTGGACCTTACTGGTGTTCAAAAATATCTTGATGCAACTCTCTTGAAAGTTTTCTGCTGTATTTCTTATTGGATAAATGGCAAACCTGTAAACTTCCCTTCTTTCTTAGGTGGTGTTTGGTTGATAGTAATGGAATGGAATGGAATGGAATGTAATGGTTATACATTGTTTGGTTTCACTTTTTACTTATGAATGACCTTTACAATGTAATGACCATTACATCAAATAAAGAAATTAGAATTACACTTGAAAATGGATGTAAAGGTCATTACATTCCTAAGTTAGCCATTTTTTCCCTTTTTGCCCCTCATTTAACATATTTTACCCCCTAATTATTATCTTCTTCCTCATATCTATGACTAAACCAAATGTAAAACTTGCATCCATATTCATGACTAAACTATCTACAAATCATCTTTTTCCTCATATCATCCAATTACTATATTTTTGTTTTTTAATATACATTTTGTATGTTATATTTATATGGTAAATAATAATAAATAATTATTAAAATATTAATTTTACTATCATAAGAAATTTAATCTATTTTTATATTTAGTAATTGAATCTATTTTTATATTTTTTTTTTCTAATAGTGATAGCATTTATTTTTTTTTTAAAAAATTAATTCAAAATCAGGGGTATATTAGTCAAAGTACAGTTAATTCCATTACATTCCATAGTTGATTCCAAAGTTTCAACCAAACAAAATAATCACTTTTCTTTTCCTTTCCATTCTTATTCCCATTACGATTATCATTACATTCAATTTTATTTCACCCAACTAAACGGCACTTAGAGCCTGATGTGAAGAGACGGGGTCTTTTGACCATATATGGCCATGAGCCTGATGTGAAGAGATGGGGTCTTTTGACCATATATGACCATGAGCCTGATGTGAAGAGATGGGGTCTTTTGACCATATATGACCATGGATGGGATCAGGATCTTCAATACAATGTTGGGACAAAGTCAGGTTATAAGATCTCACCTTTGCGTAGCAATATTTTGTATCTTAGTATCTTAAGAAGTATTTATATGTTCGTTGTCTGTAGGTGAATCCATACATAAGCCAGATTAAAATTAGGTTCTATTGATGCAAGTCCTTGAGCTATGTCATTGTCCATGCCTTTATGGTGACATAGCCATGTCCTTTAATTTTATTTATTTATTTTTTAAAATCATTCTCAATTTTGACTCATATTTGAATTAAAAAAGGGACAAATTATAAGTCATTTACAAAACTAGGATTTTTATTAAATGAAAATTTTGGAGTTTCAAAATTATTCTCAACTCGACCTTAGTTGGAAAAAGAAAAAGTGAAGAAGGCGTTGGGAATGTGGCTGATTATATTCCATAGCAGTCGTGATTGTTTGATCGAGGTTGAAATTATTCAACCACCAGTTGAAAGTCGAAAATCAGTAGGAACAGTATTTGACTCTTTCATGTGATGAAAAAATGGACAAATTATAAATCATTTACAAAATTATGATTTTTATTAAATAAAAATTTCTGAGATCCAAAATTACTCCCGACTTGATTCCATTTGAAAAAAGCAAAAGTGAAGGAGGCATTGGGAACGTGGCTGATCATATTCTGTAGTAGTCGAAATTGTTCGATTGAGATCGAAATTATTCAACTACCGATTGAAAATCAGTTGGAACAATTGGGAGGTGACTGAACAAGTTCTATTGCGGTCAAAAAATTTTCTATCCTAACGAGTGAAGGCTCAGCCAAGATCGAGATCGGAACTAACAATGGTAGTGGTAGAAGTAGTTTGCGGTTTATTGGAGAAGAATTTATTATATAGTTTGTTAGAAAATATAATGTTTAAATAATTTTATATGTGTGATAGGACAATAAAAGATAGTTTTGAAAATATTTATGGGTGAATCTTTTTTTCCATTACAAAGGGCTCGAAACCTAGTGTAAATTCCTCAAAGAAAAAAGAAGTAATAATGATTAAGGAAAAAGGGGAAAAAAAAGTGATAATTACAATAAAGTGGTCTATTATTGTTATTTTGATATTTTGGGGCACTCAAATCAAATGTATGTATCCTTTGGTCATTCCACGTTAGTGTTTGGCAATTACAGTGAGATTTACTAGTATCATTGCTTGTGTTATTTATTTATATCATTATTTTTTTATAATATGTAGTGGTTGTTGTTAATCACAACTCTGACGCTAATATAATAATTCCTATTTGTCTAACCATATATCACGTGCAAGTTCTTCCTTCCAGTCCCTTTGATCGGGTCCTTTTTTCATTATTATTTTTTCTATAAAAGGGTGATTCAATCATAAGTCATAACAAACGGTTAATTGTAAAAGAATTCTCCAAAATATGCTCTTTTTACATGCTCTTTTTACAGTTTTAATTATATTTTTTGACTTGTATAAAATTATACGTTTATATTTAAAATTTATGTAAATTTATAGTTTTTGTGTATTAATTGGTCATTGGGCGATTTCCACCGCCTATTTTAAATTATTTTCAATAGATTTTAAGTATTAATGAACATAAATAAAATATCCTCAATTCAGATTCCATGTCTAGTGGGGAATTTTTTTGATCAATTTGGACACGAATAATAGACATTTGTAGATATTTAAACGTAGATATGTAATTTTGTACAAACTAAAAGATAGGATTAAAACTGCAAAAATATCATACTTTAAGGTATTTTGTGGTATGATATTTTTGCAGTTAATCATAGTAACAAAAGAATAATAAACTAATTTTTTTTTTCCTTAAAAAAAAAACTAGTTTTTCTGAAGCAATTTCAAATTCAAGAAACTCAAAATTAGGAATTTTTAATTTTTGCCCTATTGTAAGGAAAAATGAGCCTCAAACGCTAATAACCCCGTACTTTTGTTCCTATATTAGGCTTATTATATTACGTGCAAGTTCTTCCTTCCACTCACTTGGATCGAGAGGATTAGGATACTGTCTATTTTTATATATAGGTTAGTTTACTCAAACCAACTAGTCATTAGTTTCTCAAAAACAATTTCATATTCAAGAACATTCTAAAAAGAAAATTTAAGTTCAAGAAATAGGCTATGTTGACGGAGGTTTTGTCAACAATAAAGTTAGAAAATTACAAGATGTGGCTTGTATATAAAAAAAGATTGATAAGATAAAGCAAATAAGGAGACAAGAATTTTATACTAGTTTAGCCCCGAAAAAGATGAGCCTACGTCCACTGTTCTTCACTATTTTTCAGAGAATTACAAGAGTTTCTCTGAGTCTCAAAGTGAAAAGAAAGAGGGAATCACAGAGTGTCTAGTGAAATGATTGTGAGATGATAAATAATGAGACTGAGCCCCCTTTATATAGGTGAAGATAACTCCATGTTTTCCAATTGTGTAAACGAAAAAGTACATAATCAGAAAATTCAATTTCGGATAATTATACAAGATTGGGTAATAACTAATAAATAGATTGCTTAAGCTTCACTCAGAAGCTTGTTTCCCTTTTCTCGCGGGTTATCCATTTGAAGAAGCTTGATTTAATTTCCTTTTTTGTTGATCGCACATTATCTATTCGGAGAAGGTCGCGCTTTGATTAAAAAAAAAGCACACTTGTGACCTGACGCATTTATCTCAGTTATTGACTTTCCTTCTTTAGCGTTGACTAAGATGTAGATTTAAGATCGCACAATAATTACCCCTAGCTCCATTAGTCCTTTAGGGCTGAATGGAGCTTCCTTCTTTTTCAAGTGCGAGCTTAAGAGTGTGATGTTATGAGATCATCTTAAAACCCTCGAAGCGTAAAAAAAACATCTCGAATTGTATCTTTTCAGAATCAAACATATCTACTCGTCTGACAGATGCATACACGTATCATTTATGCCTCAGGATTTGATGAGGCTCGAGAAGACTTCTCCATTTCTCGAGCATATGCAATGATGATAATGACGTCAACCACCATTTCAAATCAAAACTTTTCGTATTTCAAAAATTAAATTAATTTGATTTCGAAAATCAATTATCCCGCGTAAATTTAAGCCATTAGATCTCAAAAATTCAATTCCTGGATCTATGGCTGAGATTTAATCTCTCATAATGTATAAAAATCCACTTCTTCTTCCTCCCATTTTTATTTTTTAGAATCTGACTTTTAAGCTTTCGAACTCTAGAAATCCTTAAAAAACAAAACCTTTCACGACTGAATGCAAGAACCCTCTTCCCCATCACTGGCGCACCTACCCGTTGCTTCAAATTTTCTGGCGATACCAGTTCGTGCTTTTCAGAGATTCTTTTAACCAAAGGTCGGTAACTCTTTTCTTCTTTTTCCTTCATTTTTGTTTTTATCAATATCTCTATACTTATAGAAACACAGCACGTATTAAATTATAAAAATATGAACCACAATAGTCTTTGAACTCTCTTCTTGAGCCGAACTATAATTTTAGCAATTTACCGAATTCGTTGCTTGAACTACGAACCCAGTTTCCAGAATTGCAAATCTGATTTCAATCTAATGTTGATGACCAGACTTAGATATACAAAGTCAGACAAAACCCATAGGAGAATCTGAAATTTCTATGAGCTTTTTGGGTCTATAGTTCGGAAACTCATACATGGAACTGTAGATTTAAGATTAATCTAGATTTTATTCAGGTAGAATAATAGGTATAAATCTGATGAATCGAATGACGAATTTTTGAAGCATTGCCAAACTTGTAGGATAGGATCTTAGACGAATCCATAGATCGATTAGAAGAACTCGACCAGATCAGATTAGACGAATAGATAGATGTCGGCGCAAATTTTAGGATTTGTATCCCCAAATTGACCTCATGCATTTACTCGCACATTGCGAGTATGCCTGCAACAATCGATAAACCAGTACGCCTATTTCTAGGTCGCACTTTTAGGTTAGCTTTTTAAATCAATTCATAAATTTACCTGAAGACCAATGCTCACATAAGATTAAATGCATCCCATGTTTCTTTTTCAGATGTTTAATAGCGAGGAGATTAGGGAAAGGAATACATTCTCGGGAGAGTCATCATTCTCTGAGGCGAGGGTTAGTTCGATAGACCTTGAGGACTACATAGAGTAGGAGCCTGAGATAGAAATAACAGGAGCTAGGCAAAGTAGTCCTCGCATAGGTGACCTCCCTCAAGACCAATGGCCTCAATACATCATGGACGCACTTGAATTCGCTAGAGGCTACAACTAGGTGCAGGGAGAATGATCGTGCACTAACGTGAGGATGAGCTCCACGACAAAAAAACTGGAGAAGATAGTGCGAAATTATAAGATCGATATGCCTCTTCACCTTCACACGAAGTTCAACCATCCACACATCCCTCCTCGTGGAAATGCTTCTTTCTCAGACGCTGTACTTAGATGCTGTATTCACCTTCCTCTACACCCATATATCAAGTCAGTAATCGACTACCATGGTATAGTCCCTTTCCAATTAAGCCCTAACACTTATAGGTATATGATAGGTCTATATATATTATACCATAAATTAGGTCTAGGAATTCCCGCACCTGAAGAGTTCACTTGGTTCTACTAAGTAAAGTCACACCCCTCTGATTTCGGCTTCTTCTACGCGAGCAACTGGTCGAATCAGGCGATCAAAACCATTCACGGGCTTCGCAATAATATGAAAAAATAGAAAAATACATTTTCCCACTTTGATTATACAGATAATGGCTTCTTTCAAAACTCTAGTAGGTAACTTTTAGCTATAGCTCGCTCTTTGTATTTATATATGCTCTTTTATCTGATTGCATGTCAATGTGTTCGCAACAAACAAAGAATACCTAGGACTCAATAAAGAATAGCTCGCTAGGGTATACAAAATAAATGACCTCGCAATCGAAGAATTTGACTGGAAAAAACTTGGGACGACCAAGGATTTGATTGCTTGCGGGCTGTTTCCGAAGGGAGCTTCACTTTCTACAGCTGTAAATCGACCAGCTAGACCTTCGAGCGCAAAGAAATAGAAGGGCACTGGTGCCTCATCTTCTAAGTCGAGGAAACGAAAAGCACATGCTTCAGCTATCGCGCAAGGACCACCATCCCCAGTAGCTTCATCTCCATCAGCTTCTCAGCTGCAAATCTCAGAAGGTTGGATCTCTTGTTACTATTTCCCTCTCTGTCACATTGTGATCCTCATACTAATAATAACTTTTACTGCAGATATGACAAGAATCGGCAGCAGTTTGCAAGCTTTGCCATCTACCTTGGGTTCTCGACCAAAATCAAGAACCCCAAGGAATACCCCTCCAACTTCGAAGGGGAAAGAGAAGGTCGAGACTTCAAAGAAGAGAAAATTCGCCTTCGAGAATGTCCCTCATAGCTCACCTCTGCGTAAACATATAGAAACTGCAAGCCAACATGAGCCATCAAATAAGCACCCAGCTTCTTCCTCCTCCACGGTTCCCAGCCAGGCCGACAAGGACGAAGAGCTTCTTGCACTCCTCCGTCAATTGCCAGAGAAAGCAGGTCTGAATACGGTCTTTATTGATCGCTTTACCTCCGAAGAGGGCTGGAAGAAGATGAAGCAGAGGCCAGCCAAGATCGGATTCGGTGCTGCAATACAAATGCTAGCTAATGTAAGTACCATCTCCTCTATTCACATATGCGACGCTCCTTCTTTTAGTAATATCATTATTATGTTTTAGACCGCTGCAGCTGCTATGCTGATGTATGATCCAGTCCTTGATTGCATAGAGAAAGGGGAAAAAGTTGAAGAAATTACCCAGACATGCGAGGAGCTGAAGAAGACTCACGAAGAAGAAAAGAACAACTTCGAGTCAGAAAAGAAACACCTGCAGGAGACCTTGGCTAAGGAGAAGTTGGAGAAGGAGTAGCTCGAAGAGCAAGTTAAAGAGTTGAAGAAGGCTATCTCTCAGCACTCAGATGCTTTAAAGGAGGCAGATCACAAAGCTGTTGAAGAGTTCAAAGCTACTGAAGGCAAAGAGCTCGAAGACAAGGCCAGCAACATCACCACGCCGACTATCATATATACTATTTTTTGCGAGTGCCCGGGGTTCAACTTTTCCTTTCTCGGTGAGGATATAATCGAACTCGTTGAGAGTTGGAAAACGGATGAAGCTGCGGAGGCTGTCAATGATGGAGGCGCACCTGCAGAGTGATGTTGTATAATATATATATATATATATATATTTTTTTACCAAATTTGTAAGGTACCAGATAAATGCGGGCTTGTCCTGCTAATTTTTGTAATATTTTGCTCGCACGTGGGTGCGGGCTTATATTTATGGAGTTTCTTTAATCACATTTTTATTCCTGCAAAACAAAATTAAAACATATATCGCATAATAATATAAACGCATAATTTAACCAAGTAGTCAATCACTATAAATGACTGATCAGTACGCTATTGTGATTCGAATCCATAACTTAAAAGGGGTTTTAAGCATTAGAATAGGTTAGGTCACTTATGAAAAACCACAAGGTGAGTGATGCGAACTCAATATTATTTTTCAAAAGTTCCATGTCAATAAAATTTATAGCAATATATCACATCGAATTATAGATGTTTTGCTTAGTCACTTTTTCGTTCGAGGAGGGATATCGCATAGTACAATATGCTTAGGCATGAAGCGAGAAAATCCTAAAATTTCTAGGAATTTTAGAAATTCGTCGATTTAAAATTCCAACCCCTTAAAATGAACGTTTGCATAGTTCCTTAGGAAGCGAGTAGGAGATAACGATCTGATCTCATTGTCCCCCGAGCTTTATGGTGTTCGAGGACGACCATAAAACTATAAAAGACGAACCAATAAAAAGATTATACGAGAAATTGAAGAAATAAATTGAAGACACGTATGAAGACAGAACTGAAGAAATAATACCTTTTATTAATAAGCTCGAATAACAAATAACAAGATTACATAAAGATTTGTTCTCCAGGCCATTGAAGCTATATAAAGATACACGAAGATTTTTATTGATAATAACGACGAAGTTGTTCTGCATTCTAAGTATGCTTGATTTTTTGTCCTCCAGCGCGAGTTAATCTATACGTCCCAGGTCGAACGACGGCGTCAATAACATATGGTCCTTCCCAAGAGAGTCCAAATACACCAGTGCCATGTTCTTTAACATTAGGGAGAACTTGTCGAAGAACAAGATCACTAATGTCAAATTGTCTATTCTTGACTTTAGAATCGTAATATCGAGTAGTATGCTGTTGATATGACACAACGTGTAGTTGAGATTGCTCGCGCCTTTCTTCAAAAAAATCGAGCTCAATTCTTATTAATGTATTATTCTGATCTTGTTCATAAGTAGATCGTCGTAAGGAGCTCTTACCAATTTCTACTAGGACCATCGCTCGATTCTTGAAAGTGAAAAACTATCCTTCGGATATGCCTTATTAAGATCGGTAAAATCAATATAAGTTCTCCACCTTCCATTGGGTTTCTTCACCAAAACTGGATTTGCAAGCCAGTTTGGATAAAAAGACTCTCTGATGAACCCAATCTCGAGTAGCTTCTCGACCTCCTCCTTTAATGCAATGTAGCATTTGGGATCCATCGATCTTCTTTTCTGCCGCATGGGCCTCTTCGTTGTATCAATGTTGAGGCAGTGGCATATAATATTTGGATCAATCCCCACTATATCCGAATGTTGTCATACAAAGATATCCAAATTTGCCTTTAGGAATGCGACCAACTCAGCTCGCATCGGTTCTTAAAGCTTTACTCCGATTTTTAACACCTTCGCAGATTCATCGATTGTCAAATCTTCTAAGTCCTCGATTGGCCCATCTTTGACCTCACCATCAATCAATCATGGGTCGAGGTCTTCGATTGACGTTTTGCCTGACGTTTCTTTATGTTGCTGGACCATCATTGTGTAAGGTGTTATCTCTTTCATTGCAAGCTTCATAGAATTATTATAGCAAGACCGTGCATCATATTGATTACCTCGCACTTTGCCTACTCCAGCCATGCTGAATTAGAAACTTCATAGTCAGATGATAAGTTAAAGTGACAGCTCATAGTTTCCTCAAGGTCGGTCTTTCTAATATGGCATTGAATACTAAAAGGTAATCTACTATCAAAAATTGAGTCATTACCGTTGAAACTCTAGGATAAGTTCCAACGTTCATCATCAGCTCAATCATGCCCCTCGGCATTATACCATCACCCGTAAATCCGTAGAGCGGAGTAACAGTGGGTTTTAGAACACTTAACCCCATCTTTTTGAAGGCATCATAGTATAGAATATCGATAGCACTTCCATTATCGATTAATACTTGCCACAATTGCGTACTACCACAATTGATCTTTATGACGAATGCATCGTTATACGGGTAATAGACCTTCTTCGCATCCTGCTCTGTAAAGGTAATGTCCATGTCCGGTACCCACTGAAGCTTCTGTGGTCGCTGCTCGAGGTGCATTATATTAGTTAATGGCTGCTGTCGAGCTTCTCGTACATATCTATCTTATGCCCCCTCCTTGAATATCTACCAATATGCGGTCCTCCGAAGATGGTTTGTACTTCGCGTTGAACCTCTGGAGGTTGCTGTTGATTTTCTTCTCTCCTTCCACCATCCTATCTGGTATACTGCCATAGCCACCCTTCTCTGATTAACCTCTCAATCTCGTTTTTTAAGGTCTAGTAGTTGTTAGTGTTGTGTCCAATATCATCGTGATATTAGTAAAATTTGTTGGGATCATATTCTGCTCTATCCCGTTTGATCGACTCTGGTTGACGATATCGTTCTCGCTGATTTGTGACCGTATAAATATGATCTATGGGTACACTCAGTTCGGTATAGTTGTTGAATCACAAGGGAGCCCTTGGAATCTCCTGCTTCTTCTGCTCGGGCTACTTTTCAGCTGGTTACTCGCTCTTCCTCTTTTTCGACTTCTTATTATTGTTAGTTGTTGTGGTCGCATCCTTGGTTGTATCTTTTCCTCTTTCCTTCTTTGTCTTATGAAGCTTTTTGCGAGAAGATTCCACCCTTAGATGTCAACAAACTCTCCGATAGAAGTCTTCTAGATTCCTATATTCTTATTCCAGCAATGCTTCCCAGTGTTTTGTCTCTGGTCACACTCCAGCCATTATTAGAGTCAGAACGGCCCCCTTGGGTGGGTTATTGACTTTGGCTAACTCTGAAGTAAAACGATTAAGATATGATCGTAGAGTTTTCTCTGGACCTTGTCAAATGGCGGACAAGCTGATCAATGGAACAATAAAGTTCTTAGCAGCTTGAAATTATCTCAAGCATACAGTTTGAAGTTGTTACCAGAACGAGATCGAACTAGGCTGAAGTCCACGGAACCATTTCTTCGCTGCACCTGTGAGAGTTACAGCAAAACACCTACAACGTACGAGATCATCGACCCGGTGGAGCTCCATCAGGTCGTAGAAGTAATCCATGTAGTCATGTGGGTTAGTTCTCCCATCAAAGGTATTTATATATGGTGGGAAATTTGAATCCAGCAGTTAATGCAGCAGCTCAAACTTCTTCATTGAATGACAATTGATAACATCCATCCATGAGCTCATCATCTCATCCAGTAAGTGTATCTAATGTGATCCTCAAATTATGAACATCAATGTTAGGAGGAAGAACATTATCTCTTGCTGGTGGTAGGGACGGTCTTTGATCGCTGTTTTCACGACGTAAGACAGGTTGATTGGGTAAGGTCTAGAGTGACTTTTGTGAAGATTCCACCGAAACTATTTGATGATGGAGATCACTCATGACTACCTCGACGTTATTGTTCCAATTATTGTCTCAGGCCTGTAGAGTTCTGCCTCAGTTCCCTGCTTATCCTCTCAAAGACACTTCTCGATTGATAATTCTGTTCATTGTTTTGATGGTCGCAACTGATAGGGGTTCTCCTAGAAGGTTATCCATGATCATGATCTGTGTTCAAATTTTTGGTACCAGACTCCTGTGGTAAGTCCACAGCCTTACCTTTTCCCTTAGAAGTACAATCTGCATGGCGCTCCTATTGGGTTCTGAGCTGGTCGCGATTTCCTATCTCTCGGATGTATTTTCCACATTTGAGTTATCGAGCAGGGCGATCTCTTAGATGCTCTTGTTATGGTGGAGTCACCATCTATCCTTCAGCAAGTCGCCTCAGTGAATCATTAATCTGGTTGGTGATTTGTTGAACATTTGCTAGAGCATCCTCCATACGATCTTGTCTTTGAACGATATTCTCTCCAGGTGTGATCACGACTGGTTGATCCTGAGTGGGATCGACCTGCACAGCAGCAGTACTTTGAGGTTGACTTTGGCTGACTCCAGCGTTTTCGGTGGTATTTCTAGTATTTGCCATTGTTAAAGAAGTAAAATTGATGAACACTTTAATGGAATAGCCCTCTTTTTAGCACCAATTGTTGACGGAAGTTTTATCAGTAATGAATTTAGAAAATTGCAAGATGTAGCTTGTATGTGAAAAAGATTGATAAAGCAAAGTAAATAACGAGACAAGAATTTTATAGTAGTTCAGCCCCTAAAAAAGATGAGCCTACGTCCATTGTTCTTCACTATTTTCTAGAGAATTACAAGAGTTTCTCTAAATCTCGAGGTGAGACCAAAGAGAAAATTACAGAGTGTCTACTGAAGTGATTGTAAGATGATAAACGAGAAGACTGAGCCCCCTATATATAGGTAAGGGTGACTCCATATTTCCCAATTGTGCAAACAAAAAAATACATAATCAGAAAATACAATTTCAAGTAATTATACAAGATTGGGTAATAACTAATAAACAGATTGCTCAAGCTTCACTCAGAAGCTTATTTCCCTTTCCTCGCGGGTTACCCATTTAAAGAAGCTTGATTTAGTTTCTTTTTCTGCTGGGTCGCACATTATCCATTCGGATAAGGTCGCACTTTGATTAAAAAAAAAAAGCACACTTGTGACCTAACGCATTTATCTCAGTTATTGACTTTCTTTCTTTAGCGTTGACCAAGATTTAGATTTAAGATCGCACAATAGGGTGTTCTATGATGAGGCATTCAAATAAAAAGGATAAGTCTAGGTTTTTTCATGGAGGTTTCTTGAGATAAGATAAACAAAGCTAAGTAAATCTTTCGAACAATTCTCGTGTTTTTGAAAAATAATAGTTTCTAGCCTTCATTTTTAGAATTGGACTTATAGCAAAATGGCTGAATTTTAATGTCATTTTAAGTAAATATTCGTTTTTCAAATACTGTAGCAAAATAGCTAGTATACCAATGGCTATACCAAGTGTAATACATGATGTATATAGTACAAAAATTAATATACTTAGTACACAAACTAACGCTAGTATTTAAGCGGATAAATCATGTATAAAAATGGATATAATTGGCCATTTAGTTATGAAAATAGAAAAATAAACATTTATTAAATCAAAGTAAAAGAAAAGGACACCAATTCTAATTCTCCTTTAGAAATACAAATGAATCTCATTAGTTGGTCAAATTGGCTCAAAATTGTCCCTTGTGACAAATTCTCATTGACTTTTGTTATTTTTTTAATCTAAAAGCGACAAAAGTGCATGTCGTGGAATAATCAAATTATCTCATTAAACCTATAACCAAACTACTTAAATGTCAAAAATTTGAACTTATACTTGAAAATAATATCTTTAAAAAAAGGAGGGGGGAGGGGGGAGAAGGGAGGGGGTGTTTGGTTGTAGAGTTAAGTAAGTAATTAGACAATTTGATTAATTTTAACTAAAAATATTAGCGTTATTTTACAACATAATTTTGATCAAATTTGACCGAAGGGATAAATTTGATCCAATTTGTTTTCCTTATCACTTGAAAATGTAAATATTATTCTTCGTTTTTAGGTAGGATCTATGTCAAATAATGACGGTTAACCAATAGACCATGACAAGCATCCATATCGAACACATCACAAATAACCTGGTCTTTTTCAAGCTTCCCAATAGAGAATGAAATCTTACAAATCTAATTCACTTTTGTTTCAACACCCTTCTTTATACAAGCTTTCCACGATTAATTATCACATTACACTATACTCCTTGTTAATCATAGTGCCGGAGTTTAAAAATACAATGCCTTTGAGAGGATCCATTTCTTTTTTAGGATAAACAATGCTTGCTAAGCTAAGTAACACATACAATTGGCTCTTTGTCATCTCCTTTCACTATTTTAGCATCTCAATTACCTTCTTAAACACCTTCTAATCCTCCTTCACCTCGTTTATTGATAAAAGTAATGAGCCTTTAACTTAGAGACTCATTGGGTAAATGACTGACAGAAACGAAAAAATTTACCCAAATGATGCCTTGCATAAAGATCATTTTAGGAGAAGATTCGAGTGTCCTGGTCTCACTTTCATGCAAAGCTTCCCTACTTTTAACCAGGAGGCTTGGGTTCATGTATGTAAGAAAGTGAATGGGAAGTGGGAACATTGACGTCAAAGGTAGTTATAAGCTCTCGAACTTTTGACCCAGTCTTATTTTGGCCATAGACTTTTAAAATGGCTCATTTAAGATACCTAATATATGAAAGTTTCCCAATTCTACTAAATCTTCATTCTTTTATGATAAATAGATAGTAAAATTCCTTATTTTGGCCCTTCTAATCATTTTAAGGAAAATACTTTTAGCTGTGCTGAAAGAAAAATCTGTTGTAGCATAAAGTATCTAAGTGTTTGGTAAATATAATTTTAAAGTGTTGTGATTTGAAAAAGTTGTATTAAAGTGTTTGGTATGAATGAATTGTTGCACAAATATAAAATGACCAAAATAAACATCATTATACAATTATCCATATTTATAGAAAGAGCTTATTAATATTTTTTACAGTTATGTATATTTGTACATACTAAATATATTAATACTTTTTTTAAAAAAAAAAATTGATATGAAAATGAACTCAATTAAATTAGTTACTCAATTAAATTTATTTTATTTTATTTTAATTTACTTTATTTTCATCTGAATTTAAAATTTCAATAAAGAATCAATTTGGTTACTTCAAAATAACTAATATGAAGAGTATTTTAGTCAATTATAATTTAAATATATTAATACATTTTTTAAAAAATTAATTTGAAAATAATCTCAATTAAATATTTGGTATTTTTACTTTTAAGTGAGGGTATTTTAGTCACTATGATTTATTTATTAAAAGATAGTGTAGATTCACGCATAATCTAAAAGCCAAAACTAGGCCAACTTTGGCTTTTGGCTATAGCTTTGTTAAAAATTATTGAATAATCTAATTTTTAGGTTTTTACCAAACACTTTTTGGCCTACAAATTATTCGAAAAATACTTTTAGCTTGTTAAAAAACTAAACCAAATATTACAACATCTTATTTTGGTCCCCAAACTTTAAAACATCTATATCTTAGCACTATATTTATCAGAGTGTCTCTTTTTTTTTTTTTCTTTACAATCACTTTATTGTAAAAATAAACAAAAAAGAGCATGTATTACTCATATTAGGCTTTTAATAAAATATCTTAAGTAGTTTGCAATATAAAAATGAGGTAGTAAAAATTTTTGTTTTATTAGAAATGTATAAATTAAAATAAAAACAAAAAAGAAAATTAGTAAACAAATTAGCGATCTTCGTGTGGTCTTGATTTAGTTTTGAAAAAATTTTTGAAACTTCTTTAGACCCATCATATTAGGTGAATATTCCATTGAATTCAATATATCTTTATTGTTCAAATAAATTTTCTTTATATAAGATAACTGAGATTTTTATGTTAAAATCTTAAATAGTAGTGTATCCTAATTATATTTAAACTTAATATAACACTCACCTAATATGATGAGTCCAAAGAAAATTAAAAAAAAGTTAAAACTAAATCATGACCACAATGTAACACTAATTTTTGTATCAAAATAAAATTTGCTTTTTTCTTTATATTTTTAAATAAAATAAAAAAATTTCTACTACCTCATTTTTTGTCTAAATTGTTTAAACTATCTTTGTTAAAAGCCTTATGAGAGTGACATATATTCTTTTTTGTTTGTTTTTAACAATAATGAGATACTTTGATAGATCACGTACTAGATAGAGATCTCTTAAAGTTTGAGAGCAAAATACGATTTTGTAGTAATTCCGGGCCAAAATAGGGACTTTTTCCTTCTATTTATAACAAAACAGTGACAAAAAAGCCAAATTGAAAAATTTTCATAGATCGAGTATCATAAATGGGTTATTAAGTAGTAAAGGACTAAAATAAGTAAATGACCAAAATAGAACTAAGTCTAAAATTCGAGGGTCAAAAATGAATCTTACCGTAAGTTTATTCCTCTAAAATGTCATCGTTACGTGTAAACTAACGTTCATATGATTTCATATCATATCACTCGATTTCCTCCTTTTCATATCGTATCATTCTCTATATCGTAGATAGTAGAACCTATACACCACCACTCCACTATTCAATATACCTCACTAAGGTATTTTTTTTCTCTTCTAAAATTTGTTTAATTTCTCAAGGTTTTGGTTAAAAGTTTGTTTACTTTCTCAAGATTTTGGTTTTGATTTTTAAGTTTGTTTACTTTCTCAAGATTTTGGTTTTGATTTTTGCTTAATTTTTCTTTTATGAAGCTACACATATCAAATATGTACTGGCAAGTCATGAATTTGTAAGCAACGAAAATATGAATTACCTTTTTATTTTTATTTTTATTTTTATAGGAAGAGGGTTTCTGATAAAAAATTAGGACCTCTAAATTAGGAGATGTATCTTCAATTTGAACCAGACTTGAACCTAACCAAACTCGAAATTTTTTTATACATCTCGATTAGCGTTTGGTTTTGTCCTTTTCACTAAACCGAACCCAAAAGCCCGAAAAACTAAAAACCCGTCTCTCTTTCACCCCTCGTTAGGACTCCTACTAGTTAATTCGGAATTACACATGTTCCCTTAAACAAAAAATAAAACGCCTAGCTAACAGTTCTACATCAATTAATGACAGGTGTTAAATTTCAATATATTGGCAATGTATTACTAAATTCCAAAATTAGGTTTGTTCTCTAAAGAAGGTCAAGTAAGAATAACTTTGACCACTTAGTAGTAAATACAAAGAAAGAATCCACAAAACAACGGGGAAAAAAAAAAAAAAAAACAATACGTGGTAAAAATTAGAATATTATATTATGTTGGCCCGAAAGTAGAGTGTGTGTTTCTTTTTCTATACTTTGTTGTAATAAATATCTATTTTTATCTTTTTATAGTTAAATAATCGAGTATATATATTTTTATACTTAGTATATTTACTCATATACTAACTTTAATTTATGTGCTGACTATATTAGTTTCTATACTTTTTCTTAGTGATATTAATTTTATATTACTAGCATCATATTTTATATTTATTATAAACACTAATATATCGGTCATTTTGCTACAACATTTGAAATAGACATTTACTTAAAAGAGGCCCAAAATTCAATCATTTTGCTATAAAACGCTATATTTAATTGAAAAATCATTTATCATTACTGGTTTTTTTTTTTTTTTTTTGAAAATACAGTAAATTTTACTTTGGTTGTTGCCTGGCTCATGTCATCTGTGCCATAATGAACAGTTTTGCTATCCTTTCAATAGAAAGGTCCT
>JXTC01000167.1:49390-77195 GCA_002914845.1 Trema orientale
AAGGATTTTTTTTCCTTTTTTTTTTTAAAATATTTGTCTTAATACTTTTTTTTCTTAATCCCACAAAATACCCTTGGAGAAAGGGTTAGTGATTCCCACGTTAGTAACTAATGCGGAAAAAACAAGCTTTTAAATGGAAATGGACCAATATGCTCCTGTATTATAAGGTTAGGGATTTAAATGGAATAAAAAAGAGGTCAGGACCAATATGCCAAAATAACTAAAGGTTGAGGACTAATGGTGCCAATAATCCTTGTTATTGTTATTATATTTGGGTTGGCAAAAGGGTTAGTGTCTTTTTTTTAGTTATTATTTTTTGAAAATAAAGATGGGAGAAGGTATACGTTTTTATTTTTTCAAAGGGAAAAAAGAGGAAATTCTTTATTGATAATAATAGTTTGATAAAAAATACAATTAGGAACTTTTCCATAATTGATTAGAATTTAAATTGGAATAAGGTACAAACTTAGCTAGTGTAAGCCGTCTTCTTCCCGTTAGAAGAAATAAAACGAAACAACAAAATAAATTTTCATAACTTAATTCATAAGCAATTAGTTAGTGAAATAAAAAAAAAACTTAAATATTAGTTTTTTCTTAAGACAGTTGAGTCATTAGCCCATGTCCATCAGTCTTTTCTTCTTCTTTTTTTTTTTTTTTGAAGAAATTAGACATTATACAGTAATTTAGAAAAAAATTTGAAAAATACGATAGTTTAAATTTTTTTAAGGTATAGTACGATTTTTATTAGATAAATATTATTTTGTAAAAACTATTTAAAAAAATGCCATTTTTAAAATAGTAACTAATTTCTAGTAACCAGTTTTCAGAAACTGGTAACTAGTAACCAAAAGTATTTATAACTGGTATATAACTGGTAACCAAAAAGTATATAACTAGTAACCAAAAGTATTTATAACTGGTATATAACTAGCAACTAGTAACTATTTTAAAAGATGGTATTTTTCTAAATATTTTTTAAAAAATGATANAAAAAAAAAAAAAAAAAAAAAAAAGAAAAAAAAACTTGAGGGAGTGTTTGTTTGTTTAAAGCGAAAATTACATTTCCCAACATGTTCAAAGTGGTGGTAAGACTAGGAAAGTCGAAGGAAAAACGCTTAGACGACGTCGCCATCGGAATAATAAAACATCCATAATAATCCTTCAAAGCCCCAATTCTTGCAAACTAAGCAATCTTCCTCCAATTCTTACTCTCCAATTTCCTCCTTCGATCCGTACGATTTCAGGGTAAGTCCTTTTCTTTCATCCATGTCTCACTTTTCTCCGAATTGGATCGATATCTTTGAGAATTTTTTCGAATTTTTGTTGTTTATCATAAGAATCCCCAAACATTCAAGGTTTTTTTTTTTTTTTTCCCTCTCTATTTAGATTTCTGTTTGGTTGCTCAGAAACTGGTGGGAAAATTAAATTTTCAATCTTAACTTTTTTGTTCATTTGGGCCTTTTGGGGTTTATTTCAAGAAGATGGAAACTATAGATGTAGACTCAAGTTGGATAGGTAGTTTCGTCGCTTTGGGGGTTTGGTCATTGCAATTGGCAAGTTTTAGTGTTTCTCTGTGCTTAAATCCAGTGGTAATTTATACTAATCCGTAATTTGATTACTGGGTTTTGATTTTTTTGTTTCTTCTCGTTATTCTTTCGGTCTAATTTTTGCTAATTTTGTTCATTTTTTTTTCAATCTTTTTAATGAATTAATGTTGCATTTAGGGACGGGTGGAGGATTGTGGTGAAATCTAAAGATGAGTCACAAAGGGTTAATATATAGCTTTGTTGCGAAAGGAAATGTTGTTTTGGCAGAGCACACATCTTTCTCCGGGAACTTTAGTACCATTGCCGTTCAGTGCTTGCAAAAGCTTCCTTCGAATAGTAGCAAGTACACGTATTCGTGCGATGGATACACCTTTAACTTCCTCATTGAAGATGCGTTTGGTAATGAATTTTTTATGGGCTACCTTGAGATATCTTTCGATCTTATAGCATTGTGAATGGTTGAAGATAATTATTGGGTGTCGTGCAGTTTTTCTTGTTGTTGCAGATGAGTCAACTGGGAGGAGTGTGCCTTTTGTGTTTCTTGAACGAGTGAAGGATGATTTTAGACAGCGATATGGTGCAAGCATTAAAGATGAAGGGCCACATCCTCTTGCTGATGACGATGAGGATGACGACTTGTTTGAAGATCGATTTAGCATTGCTTACAATCTTGATAGAGAGTTTGGGTGTGTATATTCTAATTACTGAAATATAATGTGTTCTTGCAATGTTGTTTCGGCACATAATGTTGTGATTTATTCTTACAGGCCAAGGCTCAAGGAGCACATGCAATATTGTATGGAGCATCCAGAGGAAATGAGCAAACTTTCCAAGTTAAAGGCTCAGATCAGTGAGGTCAAGGGAATTATGATGGACAATATTGAGAAGGTACCTTTTCTTTTCTTTTTAATTGGTTCGAACAGTGAGACTTTTTATGGAGATGAATAGTTTGTTTGTTTGTTTGTTTGCGTCTTCTTCGGTCTTGTCATTTCAAATCTGTATAATGCAACTTGTATTTCCTATGGACTATTTTTTTGTCTTCGAGATGGCAACTGAGACATGATAGATTGATGGAGATAACCTTATCAAATAGAAAGCCTTTTAAGTATAGATTTTTAGAAGGATTGTCTCCTTAGTATCTCTTTTTTGGACAAGATTGGGAAGGGTCATTTCAGATTTTTTTTTCTTTTCTCTTGAATTATTGAGTGGAAGGTTGAGTCACGAGCCATTGGCTTGCTCCCATGGGGTTTGGGATTTGATTCCTCGTAAGGACCTATCAAGCAATATGATTGAGTTTCTTGCATTCCAAAGATTGTAGAGTATAGTGGGATGACCCAGTTTCAAGCTCGAGTTTGCAAACGACTTCGGGGATTTTTTGGAATTAAAAAACTAAGATTCATATTCTTTTTGCAATGGTTCGGATTTATAAAACTTTGCCAACTTTAAGGCAGTGCTTGCTGTTATGTTGTGAATATCTTCTGTTGCATTAATACTTGAGATATGCAGCGGCAAGCTTGTTTAAGTAAATATCTTTAAAAAGGTTGTTTTCTATGTATTCTTCTGCATTTTAAGTGGACGAGATTGTCAATGGACTACTGAGATTATTATTCTTTTGGCAACAATTAATAACTTAATATTTATAGGCTTACTCAACCATTAAGGTGGTGGTTGCTGTCATGGTGTGAATATCATCTGATAGAAAAATACTTGAATAGGCAGCACGTCTTGAATGTTTTGTTCGTGTTTATTCACCTAGAATGTTCTAGAAAGGGAAAGATGACTTTCCAGAACTTTGTTAAATTTTCTCTTTCATAGACCCTTTTTTCACATTCAAGGTTCAATTTATGTTCATATTGTTCTAGGCACTCATAAACTACCATTCTTTATTTATTAGCATTACTTTTCTCTGATGGAAAATTGATAAAGCATTGCCCTCAACTAGGATCTAGTTAATACTGGAGCATCACGTTGTAACTTATTGCCTTCCTTTTTATTATCTAGAATATTTAATCTAGGTGACTATCATGTCAAAATTTTATTGACTACTTTTTAGTAATAGTTTATATTGAGACTCCTCAATACTCAGTGAGTTGGTTCAGCAGTGTTCATTTGAAGCTCGAAAGGATTTCAGCTTCTTAGGCGCAATAAAGAAGAATACAATCCATTGTTTTCTATAATTGGTGTTATTATCAATTATTACATGTAAATGTGGATACCAAGAAGCCTTGGCTATTATTATGGTTGAGATTTACTAATAGGAACATGTAGGAGAATTTAAGTATATATTTATTAACGATGCAGACATGCTCACACTTTTTTTCTATATACGGGTACTTACAGTTACATTAGGTGCGATGTTAAGCTTTTAGAATTTGCATTATATTTTTGGTGAATTACTTGAAGTGCCACTAGTTCTTGTTAATTAAAGAGATGCGAAGGGGGTTAAGAGGATACCTTATTAAATGAATGAGCTGTGGGAGGTCCAGTTCCACGTTTATCCTGGCTTCTTATTCCGTTTTTTTTTTTTTTTTTCTCTCTCTAAAAAAAATCCTATTTATCTGCTGGCCTCTTCGGGATAGAGTTTTCACTTTTGCTTTAATATGATAGAAGAGTAGTAAAAGCCATACCTTTTAGTTATACTGTTTGGATAGTTTTGTTTAAAAGAGCGTTCTAGGATATTAACGGGATATTTTTATTTATTTATTTTCTTTGGAAATAAGGTAAATATGGAAACAAGAAAGTTCACTTCCGTGTTTTTATTGAAGCTTTTAATAGGGAAGCCAAGTGGGCTTAGCTACCTTTGGAAGAGCTTCCAAAACCTAAAAGCTCTTCTAATATTTTAATCCAAACGGGTCCAGAATCTGCTTTTCGGCGTACGAAAGTAATAGATAGATTCTAAAAGGCATGCTGGGGAGAGAGGTTTGGACTAGAATTCTGTGTGAATTTGAGAATGTAGGAGCTGTCTGGTTATAAGATTAGCTTTCATTGGTGAACAAGAAAACAACTGGCTAGGATGTTTGGCTATGCTCATGAAAGGCCAGGAACCCTTAAAGAAGACAATGTTGTGGTCATCCTAATGAAGCACTGATAAGAACTGTGACTCTTGATGTTGTCAGGTAAAGGGGTAGGATGAAATTGCTTGGTTTGGAGTTTTCTAAATGGTGTAATTAGTGCTGCTGTCACTGGTAAAAGCACTCATAATTGTGAAAGTAGGAATTTGCTTGATGACGAGAAAGGGTCTGTTTAATGGAGATTGGCACGTGTCATATTCACAATCTTGTGCTTAAGGGATCAAATCGTATGAGAATTATGGTAAAATCTAAGGTGTTGGAATAGTTAAAAAGTTTGGTACTGGGGAAATGTTCAAGAATCTGGTGCTTTAAGATAGATCCATTCAGTAGATATATGGCTAAAAATTATGTAAAAAGCCTTATTGACGGATATAAGTAAAAGGTTAGCAACCAAAAGATTTTAGTTATTTCCTGTCCCTAAACTAAGAGTTTTTTTGTTCCCATTGAGCTGTACTCTTCGTATTTTAGTGAAAGCAATGGCTGTTTTCTATTGCTAGTGGGAAAATTTCCACAATACTTCCCTATATCCAAGCGGCCAAGCCATAAACAATTTCATGGGGTAAGTGTGAACTGATATCTGACCAACCTAACCTAACCTTCGGTTGCAGGTTTTGGACCGCGGGGAAAGGATCGAACTTTTGGTGGACAAGACAGAAAACCTGCAGTTCCAGGTAATGACTTCTCTTGGTCGTTGACTGATTCCTTAAGTATGGGCTTATAGAGGACTTGGCAGTTAATTTTTTCACTGGAATTGTTTGTCTTTAATCTAGGCTGACAGCTTCCAGAGGCAAGGAAGGCAATTGCGACGGAAAATGTGGCTCCAGAACCTCCAAATGAAGCTGATGATAGCAGGAGCAGTGCTCGTACTGATCGTCATACTGTGGCTTATTGCATGTGGGGGTTTCAAATGTTGATTGCTGGGCAAAGCAAATGTGCTGAGACTTTAGTATGTTTTTAAGTGCTTTTTCTCCATTTGGTGTACAAAGCGTTTATCATCATGTACATTGAAACTGTTGCCTAAGCCTAGAAACACAGAACATGTTCTACAATGTAATTAAACTCATGTATTGTACTACTTCTGGGCCTTTTTGCTACTCTCTTTTTAGTTCTCAAGGATTATTGGTCTTATGAGCCATTTCGTATGTTGTTTGGGGATGAGAGAAAACAGAAAAGTTGGGTTTATTTTTATTATTATTTTTATTTTTCCCTTTTTATTAGAGTTGTCCCCATTTGTAGTAGGAGAAAGTTTTGACAAGGTGACGTGTCATTGTGACGTGGAGGAATGGATGGGGACCTTCCCCATGTGTATGAGTTGGCCGCAATGAAACGGGTCCCTCGCACGTGACGACGTCCCTGTCATGGAGCGCCACTTTTTCCTATCTTGGCTTAACGGCTAGTTGCTAGTTAGCGTTCTTCAACAATTTTGTTAGAAGAATTTAAACTACTACATTACCGTTGAGAAAAATTCCAATTTCGGCCACTTAAAAATTATCTTTTCTTCTGAATCATTTATTTTTGGAAATATCTTATACACTATGGAAAATATCTAACAAATCTGTTCCGGTGTCGATATTTAGGGTACTAGTTAAAATCTTACTCCAACTATTATTATTATTTTTTAATTATTTAATTTGTTTTAAAAGAGAGTTAGATTTCATTAAGGGTATTTTTCTTTAGGACATATCTTAGTAAAGCAACAAAAAGAAATGACTACTTTAGTTGGCATGTGGGTTGTTGCAATGAGTACAGAATCGCATCAACTACTATTCCTCTTTCAAGGGAGAAAATAAAATTGAAAAAGAAAAGGAAAAAAAAACTGTTATTCTACATAAGAAACTGAAATCGAGGAACAATATATTTTACTAAATCATCTTATCCAGATATTTAATTCGAATTATTAATAGCAAATTTTATATAAATTGGTTAGATTAGGTTACTTCAATATTTTAAGTCATTAAATGTTAAAAATCATTGTGTTATAATATTAGATTTACAAGCAACGTGATGTCGTGATCTTTCATGCTACCGCAATTATTCCGATACCAAACATTAAAAGATTTAAGATTATTTTAACTAATCGTGCTTTCAATTGGGTTCAGTTGGAAGTATCTCTCTTTTTTCCTAAAAAAGAAAAACAAAATATTAATTTAATTATAGCAAAATATAATTATATATATATTTTTAGGGCGCGTCTACAGTAGGGACATTCTTACGTAAAGTTCTGTTATAAACCGTTTGATAGGAATTTGTGTATAAACAGATTTCCCACAGATTCCTATCAAACGGTGTATAAACAGTGGCCTTACGTAGGGCGCCCCTACTATAGCCTCTCCATATTTTTAAGTTCCTATTGGAAGTATCTCTCTTTTTTCCTAAAAAAGAAAAACAAAATATTAATTTAAATATAATTATATATATATTTTTAAGGCGCGTCTACAGTAGGGACGTCCTTACATCGTCCCTACGATGTATAAACAAGGACCTTTCGTAGGGACACTTTTACTATAGCCACCTCCGTATTTTTAAATTCCTAAAAAAAAAAAATTAACGATGTTGACTGAACACACTTACAGGTGGAAACACAGACCACAAACCCAAACACAAAAACAAAACAAAAACAAAGACAGACAAACAAATCCAGGAGGAGCGTACTCGTTCGTTACTCCCTAAAGGAGGAGACCACTGTAACAACACTGTTCTCCGCTCCACCAGATTACTCCCCCCCCAAAAAGGAGGGAACTTCTCTCTCTCCCCCTCTGTATGGTGTCAACTTCCGGATCGGTCACTTTTTCCAATCTCTTCCATTACAAGCAATATTCATTATTAGCTTCTTCTTCTTCTTCTCTCATATAATAATAAATAAAAAGCCTTTCCCCTTTCACTTCCCCAAAATCCTAACCCAACCACCCACCGGGCCACCGTCCTCCGACGAACCGGAGAACCGCACCAACTGGAGAAAACCTGAACCGGATAGAAACCCCTTTAACGGTCGAGTAGAGTAGAGTAGATTAGACCAAGTAAAAGTAAGTGCTTCTCTTTTCTCGCCAAATGGGTTGCTTCATTCTTCGGTTTCGTTTTCTGGGGTTAATGTCGTTTTCGGTTTCGTTTTCTTCAAGGCTTTTATCCATACAATCTCACTGTTGATGAAAAGTATACCCCCAAAGAAAGAAAACGAAAAAAAAAAAACCCATCTTTTTATTTTAACTGACAAAACGAGACATATATACGCATATTTTTATGAAAAAAATTGTACCCAAAAGCTTAAAAGCTCTCTTTTACTTCGTTTATTGTGTTTTCTACTTCTTAACCAACTGGGTTTGGCTAATTTGGTCCCATTGTTGTGTTTTTGGCTCTTTTCAGATCTTGGGCATTTCATCGAACACATGGGGAACTGTTTCGCCAAGCCGAAGAAACTTCCTTCTCCGGCTCCGGTGCCGGTAACTTTGGGAAAACCCAAGAAGAAATCGACGGCGGAGATCGTCCCCCACGACCACCACTCCACCGTACGGCTCTACGGCACGCCCATAAGCTCCCACACGGCTTACATCCGGTTCGCCCTGCAGCACAAGGGCGTCCCGGTTCGGTTCACCCCCTCGATATCCGACCCGCCATTGATCGAAGTCGGGTCGGAGCGGGTCTCGGGGAGCCGGGAGTCTCTGCTCCAGTACATAGAGTCCAAGTTCCCGAACCCGCCGCTGGTGGTGAAGCGGTGTAACGGCGAGGATGCCAAGCCGTGGGTGGTGACGTTGACGGCGTTGCAGCACCGGAGCATGACGTGGCACGTGGAGAGGATGTTGAGGTGGTCGGAGGATCTGGCGGCGCGTGGGGGAAAGAAGAGGGGCTGCGGCGGCGGTGGCGGAGGGATCGATCCGCGCGTGGGAACACCGAGAATGGAGGTGAAGAAGTTCGGGAAGAGCTACTCGCAGTTGCTGGAGTTGATGCTTGAGCACGCTCAGATGGAGGAAAGGGTCCTTTTCCCCATTCTCAACTCGGCCGATCCAGGTTTGAAAAATGTCTTTTTTTTTTCATTAACGTATTGAAAAATGTCATTTTGTCATTTTTCGACAGATAATTGGATCGAGTTTTCTATGGGAATATCAGAAAATCTCTTGGGGTTTAGTTTTTTTAGGGTAAAAATCTTGAAGATCGTCAAAAATTGTGAAAAAAATTTCGCAAATCCTGATGTATTTTTCCCTAACTGTATGGATCCTCAAATTCAAGGTTTTTCAGGAAATCCAAAGCTGTTTCTGATATTTCAAAAAATGCGGACTTCTACATCAGAAAGTGAAAATATATGAAAATTTTCTCTGTTAATTGAATACCAATTTAATGCTTTATGTCTTTATAGTCAAAGGTGGATTTTTTCTTTTTCTACGATGGAAAATTTAATGCTCATAAGAATGATGATATGGTTAAAGAATTTTTAGTTTGTACTGATAGGGACTTTACGTGGTTAGGATTTTTGACTACGTATGCCATAATGAATGGATATTGTTGCGTAGTAATTCTTCTGTATTAAGTAAGGACTCATTTGGCCTGTCTATGCTATTTGGGTTTAGAAGATAAGATACCGTTTGGAAAGTTTTGTAGACATGTAAACTATTTAGTTTTGTTTTCAAAGTAACAGGTTTGAGCTCTTTAACAGTAACTTTACTTTTTTTAAATTTAAGTTCCAATTAGAGATAGAGCTAATGATAAAGAGTGTTAGTTGGATGAACCATCCTTTTAATGTTACGGGAAGAGGGGTTTGCCTCTCTTGGAAGCAACCTTTTGTTTGGGAGGGAATATTATCCAACCCACAAAGCTGACAATGACGATGATGATGGTGATGCAGGAATTTGTAAAGCTGCAAATGAGGAACATGCAAGGCACCTTCCCATAATGAATGGCATCAAAGAAGACATAAAATCCATTGGAGTTTTGGACAATGGGAGCCCTGCCTATCTAGAAGCGTCCTCGAACCTTTCTAAGCGCCTCAAATTGCTGCTGGTGAGGAGATCAACTCTGTTTATATTTTTAGTAATGTCATAAGATATTATACAAAAATGAATCTGTCATGACGGAGTTATTTTCTTCATACGTAATTGTGCATTTGAAATTTTCGTTGTGTTCCTGCCAACATTACTATGCACGTAATGTAGCCTTCGTTTGATGCGAAAGATTGGATGACATTGGCAAAGATTGTTGCTTAAGATTGACTAGAAGTAGCTTGTTATTTTAACTTGCTCTCCTTTCCAGTGTAATCCAGTCCCTTTTATAATCCCACGAATCAAACAAGGCCTTAAGATTCAATTCTGAATTCATTGTCGTGCTACAGTTACAGGCCTTATACGATGTTTTTGTCGTCGTTATGTGTTAACAGGAGCACTGCAAAGAACACTTCGTGGAGGAGGAAATACAAGTACTGCCCTATATTGAGGCAACAGAGATGAGCAAACCAAAGCAAAGGAAGGTATTGGAGCAGTCATTAGATGTGATGCAAGGGACACATGCACGTTTGTTCAACTTTTTCCTTGAAGGGCTGCTTCCTTTGGATGCAATGCAATACCTGGACTTGGTTGCCATGTGCCATGACGAAGAACGAATGTCCTCCATGCTTCAGATGATTGAGGAAAGTAATAATGTATGACTGAATATGCAGGGATGAGTTGCTGTATTTTTACTTTTTCTTATGTTAATACACAGTGGGTCTTCTCCTCAATCACTGACATTAAGAAGACATAATATGTTTTTTTTTTTAGCTGCTTTCTTAGCCTGTGTGGGCATGTAAGCTCCACTTAGTAAAATGAGTCTGCCAAATTATTGTAACTGAACAAGAAGGGCAGAAGGATCGGTAAATTCCGATTGTGAACTGGAGAAGAGATGTTTTGTTCTTTTTCTTTCTTTCAATCCATTACTAGTTCAGTGTGCATTGTAAATATATTTGTACTGGGATCAAATTGTAACAAAAGTTTGTGTTAGTTGGGATAATGTACTTTCGATATTAAGAGAAATAAGAATGAAAGATGAAGACTTTTGCTTGATCGTTTCGAGCGTTGTACTAGTCCATTGGGTTTGGTGGGTAGTAGTAATGAATTCTTTATTCGACTCAAATGAGTATTCTTATCATCAAGTCTTTGAACTAATAGTGATCTTTTTTTCATGGGAAGTGTTGTTGAAAGCTCAAAAGGCTCATTGGCCAACCATGATTGGATCTCGTATTTATGACAATATAATAAAAAATAATAAATAAAAAAGAGCAGAGGCCAATAATGAAGGTGTTCAGTTCAGGTATGAGTGTATATTGCTGCCATTTTGTGTGGAAGATGCAAAAAATTCACATGGTGTTTCAGAGTCTGCAGTGTAATGCTGAGCCAGTTGTATGATCCAAAAGTATAAATAATGGTTAAAATAGATAGTGGAAAATAAGATTAACGAGACAATGTCCAGTTGTATGATCCAAAGTTCAAATGTTTGAGTTAAACAATGGTTAAAATAGATTGTTGAAAATCAAATTTTAATAGAGTTTGCTCAATTTATGTCCATAAGAGGGTCCCAAAAGCCAAGCAGGAGCTCAAAAAGTAAGAAGGAAATTACTAGTAGATGCAAAGAAAATGAAATATTAGTCACGCAGATTAAAAGTCAAAGAATCAAGTAATAATTAGAGCAATAAGACAAATACGAATTGAATTCTGCCATGCTTTTTATTCATCCTACATGACCACATGGCCAATCTACAGTCTATGATTGGTATTTTCAAATATTTCGGTTAAAATATTGAAAATTAACTGTCTATCATGATAGCCAACAACATAGCAGTGTGGATCTTATAGTTCATAATACTTGCATTTTTTAGGGTTGTGGTATTAATCATTATAGTATTAGTTCGATACAATACGAGAGTATGTGTTGTATATTATCTAAAATTTATAAGCCTTAAGGTATTTCCCGAGACGAGTTCTTTTTTTTTTAAGGTGAGTTTCATCAAACTGATATTCTTTCTTTGCTATAAAGTGAAAAAACAAATGTTCTAAACTATCATGATTGAAAAATGATAGTAGAGCTTGTCATGATTGTCAACAATAAAAGTCAAATTTTAAATCATAATTTAAGTCTCCCATGAAATCAAGTGCAATGTTTTGATTAGATCAGCAAAAAAATAAAAAATAACTTTATTAGATTAATCCATTCCAACCACTTGAAAACTCATCCTCTACATGGTTTCTCGATGTGTGAATTTCCTAATTCCCATGACGGGAAACCCAATGCGTTTAATCCATTGGGCTCCTCTAGCCTGGTCACCACATTACGACAATAGAAATGATGACCCACTTCAATTGCAAAAAGTGAAGACTAGTTAATCCTAAAAAGGATAGTTGCAAAAAAATATCCTGAAATTTAAGTTTTCTGTAATGTAAACTCTGAAATTTGAACTCTGTAAAATAATATCCTAAGATTAAGAATTTCTGAAAATTAATACCCTGGATTGACTTTTTGAATATTCTTAACTGATAAAATATAATAATATCCTCAAAATTAAAATGAATAATATGGATTAATCTAGTTTTAATAGAGGATGTTATTATTTTTTCGTTCCTAAAATTGGTCAAAAAGTCTGTCCAGGGTATTAATTTTTAGAAATTCGTAATCTCAGGATATTATTTTGCAGAATCCAAACTTCAAGGTTTAAATTGCAGAACACTCAAATTTGAGAGTATTTTTTTTACGGTTATCCCTTCTTTTGTAATATACTCTCTAGACCCCGGATTTAGTAAGTTGCAATCAAGGCGATCAATTATGGCAGACTTATATGGATCCTATCGAGGCTACGTCAATAGTTGATCCAGATTTGTCAGACAAGTTGGACCTTAGCAAGATCACATTTTAGTCTATTGAGGCATTCTCTGGTTTAAGGGAAGGTGTAATTTAGTTTTACCGCTTTGTTTGGTTTTTTTTTTTTTTTTAACTTCAATGAAGTTCTTTTTTGTTGAATAAAAAAAGAAACTTTGGTATATCATGCATCATTACAATTGAATTTAAAAATTTTGAAAAATTAAAAATCAATTTCACTTTTGGCTCTGAATTATAGAGCTAGTCCCAATTTGACTCATAAACTTTGAAATGGATTTACTATAGAACAAATATTTTTGTCTTTGTTTTGGCTGCTTGTACTTTCAAATGTATAGTTCTAATTTAGGAACTAAATTTTTGGTGCATTTTTTTTTTGTCTAGACACCAACTTTGTGTGGTTTATTTATCTAAACACCAACTTCGTAGCACTAATGTGATACCCGCTAAACATGCACCGAGGTTCAACTTAGCCGTGGACCAAAGTGACGCAATAAAGAGACAAGAGAATGTTAAAAAGAATAGAAGTGTTAACAAAATTTAAAATTTTTGGAGTATAAATGACGGCTTATCCTAATACTTGGGAAAGCAATATTTTTATAAAGGTGCACTGGTCCTCCTTGACCCAGGAGCAACTATTGACACTCGTAGTTGATAGATTGATACCACGTGTGACGCGTTACGCAATCATCCAAAAATGATGAGTTCACATGATTGTGATTTGTGTATACGAATGCGACTTTCACTAATATAAGGAGTTTATGCTCTACTTATTTTTTTTTTTTAGGTCAGTTTATGCTCTACTTGGGAGTGTAAATGAACACCCAAAAACGCCAAGTAGATTGTCATTACTTATTTATAATTGAGCTCAGCTCGGTAACACCCAGAGACACCAAGCCAATAATACTTCTTATTTGTAATTGAGATCAGCGTGGGAACATCGTAAGGTACCAAGACCATCACAACTCTTTTCTTTATACTTCATCTTTGTGTTGTGTCCTCTCCTTTGAGTTTTATAATAAAAGTGTCGAGATCATTTGTGAGGCAAAATCAGCTCTGGTTAAGTAGGATTGGTAATTATTGTGACTTGACCATAAGTTTTCATCCTAGTTAGGAACTTTGTAGCTTCTGACTAGACCAATCACTTCATCGTTATAAAATTACCTCAAACGATATATATTGGGGCCAAATTTTGAACTTAAAAAAGAAGAAGGCTAAAGCTAGAAAGTTTGAAAACTAAAATGATAGGAAAAACTATCTTATTTTAAAACTTATGACCTAAATTAGGACTAACCCTATAATTTGGGAGCTAAAAAGTAAAAGAGCTAATTACCTTCTTACCTTTGACTTAGCAAAGTATTAGACTTTGTCCTAATATAATTGATTTTGACAAATTTTATCCAAAATTAGCAAAAATAATCTCACTTTGTCCTAAAAAAAATATAAAAGGATGCAAAAACAAAAATTAACTCAAAAAGTTCTTCCAAAAAAAAAAAAGAAACTCAAAAAGATTAATTACATAGGCAACTGTAACACACATGTTAAGGTGTGAACCCGTTATTAGAATTAAAATTAAAATTAGGAAAAAAAAAAAAAAACCACATTGGACAGCTTGGAATGAAATGGAATGGAAGAAAACAAAATTGTGATAATGACGTGGCGAAAGGTGAGTGGATATGTATTTCTTTGCTTGGTGGCGGGAAGTAGGGTGGCGATTGGCGAAATAAAAGAGGGAAGAGAGTAGAGAGTGTGTGTGTGTGACACAGTTACTGGGTGTGTCTGTGTGTATCCGCAATGGGATCGGAAAGGGTTCTACTACCCAAATGGGCCTCAGAGCCTTGCATTATGGGCATCGATGAAGCTGGAAGAGGCCCTGTCTTAGGTCTCCTTTTTTTTTTCTTTTCTTTTTTTCTTTTGTTTTTTGAATCAAGTTGTTTCCTTGAATTTCTGGTTTTATTTTTTGATAATTTTTTCTGTTATATTTCAGGACCCATGGTGTACGGATGCTTGTACTGTGCTCGCTCGTACCAGAAGACCCTCTCCTCTTTGAACTTTGCAGGTTCACCTTCCAATTTTGATCCCCCACTCCTTCAAATTTACCACTTTAATTCAAATTATGACAAGGGTTTTGCTAATTGTATTTCAATATTTACTTATTAATTGTTCTTACTGAGTTTTTAAAGCTTGAAATGGTGGTATTCTGATATCTGGAATTGTGTCGTAGTGTACACTTTGGAATTTAATGGGTCTCTGAATGCTGTTTTTTATGTTTTAAGTTAATGAAATTTTCATTTTTTTTTGGTTGGGGGGGTGTTGTGTTTGTGTGTAAGTTATAGTCTGAAGGTTGTTAGCTTTCTCAGTATAAGATTTATAGTTAAAAGAAACATAAGTGAAGTTGAGATTTTTAACGGTTTCTCAAATGTAATGTTCATATTGAAATTTTTGGACCCTTTTCTTGTATTGGGTTATCTGCAAAACTGTAGTGTGTTTGCCTTGTTCTTGTGTCATTTTTTTGTGCCTATTGATTCCGTGATGAAGAGGATAATGTGATTGAACAGCTTCTTAAGCGTTAATTGGATAATGACTGTTACCATCAAGAAGTTCTTATGTAGTGCTAAAATTTAGAGAAGTGGGATGCAAACACTTTGGCTTTTTCTTTTATATTTGAAGAATGAATTTTGTTCTTTATTGTAATTATGGGGTGTAAAGAACTGCATAGTATTCTTCAAGTTTATGGTGTTATTTCCTGATCCTTTGCTGCAGATTCCAAGACACTAAGAGAAGAGAAGAGAGAGGAATTGTTTGAAAATTTAAAAGCTGATGAATCAATTGGATGGGATGTGGACATTATAGATCCAAGGGAGCTTTCAGCTAAAATGCTTAAGAAGTTAGTATAGAATCATGTTTATGTTTTCAGTCATCAACTGTTTTGCACCATTTTCCTGATTTCTCTGGTTTCTTGTCAACAGAAATAAGATTAACCTGAATGAAATATCACATGAATCTGCAATTGGCCTTATCACTAAGGTGCTGAACATGGGAGTCCTCCTAACTGAGGTAGAATTCTTTCCTATATACCTAAGATGGTTGGTCAACTAACTGCAAATCTGTTGTTTTTGTATTTTTCCAATCTAATTTGCCCTACACGTTTATTATTTTCTTAATCTTTTTAACAAAGAGAGTTGATGGTAGGTATCTGTTACAGTTAGCTCTAGGATTATCCAACTTACATTATGCTATTGAGTATTGTATGCCATATGATGGAGAAAGTTTATAAATTTATATTTAGGAACCATAATATATTCTAAAGATGTACAATTAATTAAAAAATATATATATATATATATATGGAAGACTTCTCAATGGTTACAATTTTTTTGTGACCATGGATGGGTACTTAAAAAAGTAGTGATAGCATTTAAATTTTTTGGTCAGCATTAAATGTTTTTGGCCAACCACCAAACTAATCACCACCGTAGGATATAGATCTGACGGCTTAAACCATTGTAACCATCCATGGGTAAATATTGTTGTAACCATTTAAACCAAATATATATATATATAATGGTTGCCAATCCATTATGTATTTTTTTTTTTTTTACCTATGTGTAGGTATTTTTTTTTTAGCCATTGGATCATCATCTAATGGTGATCCAATGGCTATAATGATGTGCATGAAAAGACTTGTATCGTTAATGCTATTTCTCTCTCTTACTTTTTAATATAAAAAAATGTGCAAAAAAAAATTTTATTGGCCAAATTGATACTTATGCATAGGTAAAAAAGAAAAAATACCTACTGGATTGGTGCCCATATATAATATAGAAAGAATAGACAGGAAGTCAGAAAAGTTCTTTCGTAACAATATGGTGACAGTGTAAAGTAGTATTTCTATGGAAAATTCTGTTTGAGGAAGCTTGTGAAGCTTACATCCATCATGAATATAAAGTTATAAGCATACATTGTTGTTCTTTTCTTGTTGGTACATTTTTCCCCAACTTGTTCTCCATTATGATTGTGGTTGGAAGTATCCACTTTGGGAAACAACTGAACACGTCTCAAAGAATATGTACAAGGAATTAAAAGAAAAGACCATTGTAGGAGAACTAGAGAATTGGGTTATATTACCTGGGGGCACTAGGGCAGTAAATTAGGTGAATTTTTAAGGTTGTTGTAATTTCTAGAGGATTCAGATTATTGCAGCTTTTAAAGCTAGCATCCACAAAAGTAATGAAAAGGCTTCTTCTGTATCTATCATAAGAAATGTCCGGTGTCATTACCTTTCAACCTTTTCAATTCACCATTGCCCCAAAAGTTTTGTCCATTTTACAATAAATAGATTCATGTTATAAGAATTGAGTGTAGCTTGTGTAGCCTGTACTTTTTGGTGGCAACTTGTACCGAGAGTCTAAAATTAGTTGTACCTGTTTTTTACTTCCCATGTTTAGAATTATGCATAAATCTCACAAGCACATCTGTCAGATTTTATAGATGAGTCAATGTGAAACTCCCAGCATTGGGATGCGTTTTTTTAACTTAGTCCATGGTCAAATGAAATTTTTTGGTGATGTCATGAAGCGTGGCTGAACTTTATGAGCGAGTTTGTTTCAGGTATATCTGGACACTGTGGGTGACACTGAGAAGTACAGAATAAAATTGTCTGAGAGATTTCCTGCTGTGAAATTTGTCGTTGCAAAGAAGGCTGACAGTCTTTATCCAGTTGTTAGTGGAGCAAGCATAGTAGCAAAAGTAATTAGCTGGACCTTATTTCAGTGTTTTCTTCTTAATTCATAAAAGACCTATTTTAATTCATGTCCACCCAACCAGGTCACTAGAGATCGAGCCCTGCGAGAATGGGTGCTTGATGAAACAGCTGAAGACATTGACAGAAACTTTGGTTCAGGATACCCTGGAGGTAAACAGCTCTTAACTTACTGTTGGGTGTGGTATTCTGAAAGCTTGAAATCGCTACTAAATCATGAGGCGCCTGGTAATGCTTTCATCTCTACAGATCCTGAAACCAAGACCTGGTTGAAACACCACAAGCACTCCGTATTTGGATTCCCAACGTTGGTTCGCTTCAGTTGGGGTACATGTACTCCCTATTTCAAAGAACTTGCTGAAGTCTTGTGGTTAGTCCTTATTCAACATTCTCTTTGCAATCTTAACAAGTAACAAGAAACTATATAGTATTACCACATATTTGCTTTTCGCACATGCACACCTATAATCTATATAGTTATGAGCCATTCGGAGTCTAAATGTGTTTTGCTTGTGCTTGAATCTAGTATGTGTGTCGTATCTTGTTTCACATAAAATAATTATGCCCAAAGTTGGAACAGTGGATTAAGTAGAAATTAAATGACTGGCAGTTAAACTCAAAAACCTCTTTATTTTTAACAGAATCACGACTGCCATGACTGATCAGCTAGAAAGTTGAGTCCAGTGCTCTTACTGGAAAGTCCGGGAAATAGATAGACTGCTACTAACCATGTAGGCTAAGTTTTACTTTGTCAAAAGAAATTAAAAAAAAAAGAAGGTGTATTTATAGATCTTGGCCCTCTGACCATTAATCAGCAAGAAAAAAAGGTAGAAAATTACTAAACTTTGACCTTAAGGCTTAAGCCTTTCTGACAAAAACTTTCTTACATTCAGATGTTAATTCGATATCAACAATTAGACTTCTTGTTTATGAATGAGTTTGTAAGGTTTGTATGGAAGAACAAAAATAGTGGCAGTAATGGGGTCTGAATCCATGTACAGTTGGATAACAAGAACCAGTCCCTGAGTAGTTTACTTATAAATTTGGTCTGGTTTAGCTGTTTCTCTGTCTTCAATACTGAATACCTATCTGTGAACATATTAGGTTTTTGCTTTGCATGTTGGACTTATGAACGAGTTGTTTCCAAATTCCACCCTGCATAGACTGCAAAATTTGATACTCCTGTTCCTGCTAACTGATTCAAATCTCTTTCTGATTTTTTTTTGGCTGTCACAGGGAATCTGATATGGATGATGATAGCAATTGTGGCAAGCAGCAATTAAAACTAAGCAACGTTGGTGTCACCACATCCAAGAGAAAGAGTGAAGAAACTGAATCAAGCGGTAAGGGGCGTTGCAAATTCTTCCAGGCACGTAAACTGGAGCAACTCACTAATTTCTAAGAAGGGTTCGATTGTTGTTTCTAGCAATTTTATCTATTAATTCACTTATTTTTTCCTCTGCTAAGATCTATTTAATTAACTTTTGTATTTTTACATTATTTCCTTGTTATTTTCATTCACTCTTGATATGGTAATCAATAATTTAGAGAATTTGGCAAGGAATCCATAATTAAGTGAGAATATGACGATGCAATTTGTTTGGAAAGTACTAAAAATATGGCCATATGGACGGTCAGATGAGAGATCTGCCTTAGTTACAGTAGTGGAACTTCGTCATGTGATGAACTGCAATTTTTGAGAATCTCATTCATGGCTACACTCTGCCACACTCACATTCCTGCTCTAATTCTTCAAATGCCACATTTCAATTTGGCTTTATTCTTTGATAAATCCGGTTTGGAATTTACTTATATGAAAATGAGGTCTAGATCTCTCCCTCCTTTCGTTTCTCCATCCATACCCTATTCTGTTGTAGTTACATAGTCTACTGGTATTTTGCAATATTACGCTAAGAAAGCAATTTTTATCATTATTATATGCATTGGTTATTACACGTACAATACATGTTCAAGATGCATCAAGCACAGAATGTACAAGGCAGTAATTCAGGTTGCCTGTGGCAAAAATAACACATCATACAGGTTTACATTGATCACAGAAAAGCACTCCTATGACAAGAAAGCTAACTTCAAAGCTCAAAAACAATCACAAGACTGTTTTATATACTGAAGAGGGAACACTCAAACTTCCGTGGCTTCTATCCACATCTGAATTCCCCATATAAGTGTAGGATAGTGGCCATTGTTGCAGCAATTAGGGTGTAAACTCCTATTTGTTTGCTGCTGGCAGCTCCACGGTGGTAGGGATGGCGGTTGTTTGCTGCTCCAGCTGCATATACAGGGATGAAAGTCGTTCCACCCTGCGTAGACGGTGTTCTGGTGCCACCGTTGGTTTCACCAGGGTTAGTTGCTCTGGCGCCACCACCACCTGCAGTCCCATGTCCAATCCCATGTTCAAACTTGTTGCTATGTTCTATAGTATATTTACCAGTGTCACTGCCATAGATACCCTTGCTGCTTTGTTCATATGCACTTCTTCCTCTTGAGTTCTTGTCCTGCATAAAATCTTTGGGAGTATGATTCTTAGTAACTTTATAACAGACACGATTCTTAGTAACTTTATAGCAGACAAATTATTAGTTGGATGCAATTATGAAATTCAGCAAACTACGATTAAAAGATCAAAAAAAGAAAAGAAAAAGGAGAGTGACAGAGAGAGAGAGAGAAAAGAAGAAAAAGAATTATATTGCATGGTATTTACTGTTGTACTGTATGACAATCAATGTAATTCTGTATTATGTTATAATATATTATGGCATGCCTAAATGCAGATATTCCTCCAGAAGGTTTCAATTAACTTTTGCTAGGTGTATAGTTTGACAGACTAAAATGCTTCTACGGTTGCATTGATTGTATATTATGGAAGAAAATATTGTACAAATTCTGATTCATGTTCTCATTATTGATCTTAGTTCTCAAGTTAGACCTTAGAGCTTCTAAGCTTGTTCCTGTAAAGCCTTGGCTTTGGTCTATAGACTATAAGTTTGGTGATGAGTCCAGGCAGGACCTGTTATTTAAACCTTTCCAAGCAGAACAGGGGCAAATATTCTAAGCTTTTTCTTTTCTGATAAATAGAAGTATTCCATGCTTCTTTCCATGAAAATGATTCTTAATCAATACCAACACCAGCCGTGCCAATGAATAATTGTTTGCAAAGGCGGATTTAATGGAACCTCCTGATATGGGAGACACATTTTGCTGGAATGGAGAACATTTTCACATGGGAAAGAATTTACTACAATTTGATAGCTTATGAGAGATTCAAATCTTTAATATGATACCCTACTAATGTTTATTCTAGCAGTAAGGTATCCAGGAAGTGGCAGACCAAAAGTTTAATCTACAATTGTATGTGTTCTTTTCTTCATCCTTATCTTATACACACCATATAGGCATAATTGTACAATAATAAAAAGGAAAAGAAACGCGGTAGGATTATTCCATGAGGATCAGCCATATAACCTATTTGTGGACAGGATTTAGTGTGTTTTTAGCCAAAAGAAAAAGAAAGAAGGGAAAAAAAGAAGAAAAGAAAAGAAAAAGAAAAAGAAAAAAAGGTTTCCAGCTGTAGAAAAGAAGTCTAATTATTAATGGTGATGAAGCATTATTTTCAGAAAACCTATTACGGATCCTCTAATCAGAATTTTCATGGTAGAAAGTCAGAATGGTTTTAGCTCTCCTTTATGCCATTGAATCTTAAAAAGTTACTTTTCCTTTTTTACCTCCTCTTTGGTTTCTGTAATAAATTCTACTAGAATGAAACTCTAAACTACCATCTTCAATTTTATCCCCCAGCCACCCGTAGAAGAAAGTTTTAAAAATGTTCATATTAATTATGTACATTTTTTTCCCTAATTTGTGTGGATATAATGCAACTGGAAATCTGGATGTAAACTGTCAACTCACCATGTTCAATTCCATCCCCTCCCACAATAAAAAGAAAATTAATAATTAAAAAAAAATCTCTTTGTTTGTCTTATTATATCTATCTAGCTAGATACTAGGTAGATAAAGGTTCATATCATATACAGACAGCTTCCTTTTTTGTTTCTTCTTATCTTTCTGGTGATATTTTGGTACTATTCAATGGAGTCTTTGTATAAACTGTCCTTACTTACTATGTACGACTGAGGACAAATTCAGGATCAATTGCAGGTCGATCATAAGTGACAAAACATGACTCATAATAGATCATATCATACCGAAATGCTAGGAAATTATACAATGTGAAAGTTAAACATAAGATTAGTAGAATATATACCTGAAGAAGAATGCTCTTGGTGAAGAGTTGATGAAGATAGAGCAAGTACTATACAAAGATGAGAGAAGAAGATGAACAGAAGCAGTCCTATTCCTTTAGTTCCCATTTCTCTTCTTTTCCAGCTCTATAGTCTATAATTCATACAAGTGTTTCTTTCCCTTATTCAAACCACCTTTTTGTAGTTTCAACAATTCCTTTGCTCCACTCTACCTTTATCTTTCTCTGAGATATATATATATATGTACATATATATATATATAATCTATCAAAGCACATAAATGAATACAAATATGAATCAGTGTATAAGAGAGTAGGCACAGAATGTAAAGTAGTGAATTAGTGATGGAGATAAACCTTGTCCTTATCTTCAAAGCTCCTCTAAATAAGCGGCCTTATCATTTAACAAATTTTAAAGTTCTGGTTTTTGAGGCTGAATTAATATAGGGAGGCATCTTTTGAATGATGCACTTGGTTTGTTTATGCCTTTAAAGCCTTTATAATCGTGGTTGGCAAGGCTTAACCCCACCAATATATTCCTCTCTTGGACCCAAAAAAAAGGGTAAAATCCGGAGAAATTTAGGTGGATGGCCAAAATTTTAAATTTGATTAAGTAGATGTCCATTTTTAAAATTTTATAGCTAAATGTCCAGGTATATATATTTTTACACTTGGTAGATACGCATATGTACCAATTTTAGTTACTGTACTGAAATGCACTAGGTATATAATTTTTTATACTTGGTATATAAAATTTTACACTTGGTATATATGCATATATACTAGACATTTTGCTATAATATTTGAAAAAAGGATATTTACTAAAATTGAGCCCAAAATTTAGTCATATTTCTATAAGCCCCTAAAATCCGCTAATATTATACCTCTTTTAGACTTTCGTTATCTTGCTTAATTTTGATTCCAAATCTACCATTAACTGATTTTGTAAAACTATTTTTACCAAACAAATAAATAAACAAGTGAGAGAGATGCGAGAATTAACTCATGGATCACAAACATAAAAAAGTCAATTTATACGAACTGGTGTTTTAGTACATTGGCACTAAGAAACCGCGTTTCAACTTACACGTTTCCATGATGATTCTTTTGCGAAAAAGTTAAAGTTGTGGCTAGCTACTTTTTGCATATTTCAACTCTCAATTTTTTTTTTTTTCAATTATTTATTTTTTGGGTCTTGGATTCACTCTCAAGTTAGAAGATGTTTTAATTCGATTTGAGTTGAAATTTTTCAGTAAGTAAGAATATTATATGGACTATTATTGTTGAGGTAATTACGTGTACAGCATGATTGTGACAAGTGACAAGATTTTAGGATTTAAATTCGATTATCCCTGCATAGTTCACACCTAATACAGCATTAATTAATCTGCTTGATTAAAAAGAAAGAACTTGGAAAAGAAACCATTACTTTAATCTAATTGTGCATCGTCACTTAATCATGGTGATCAAGTAAGAAAAAAAATAGAAACTTCATTATGGTCGTACACGGATCAACACTTCTAGGGTGATATTTAGGGACAAAAATTCATTATAGTGAAATTTCCAAATGACCCTTTGGCCACATATTTGAAGAAATTAACATATTATATGAAAAAAAAAATTAGTAACTTTTAATGGAGATATCATATTATTAAATTTCCCTTGATATCCTCATATAACATATGATATCAATTATAATGGTAATATAAGATTATTAACTTAATTTTCTTACATCAGATTTGATTTCATCATGTGATTCAGTTTGATTCGGATCATTAGATTTATTATCACTCGACTATAATAGTGATATAAGATTATTAATTTAATTTCCTCACATCAGATTTGATTTTACCATGTGACTCAGTTTGATTCAGATCATTAGATTTATTATCATTGACGTTATGCAGCTAATTAATTTTTTTCCTTTACTTAAAGAATAAGGGGATTATAGAAATGTGACCAAATTTTGGGTCCAATTTCAGTAAATGTCCCTTTGTTAAATGTTATAGCAAAATGTCCGGTATATATGCTTATATACCAAGTGTAAAATTTTATATACCAAGTATAAAAAATTATATACCTAGTGCATTTCAATATAGTAACTAAAATTGGTAGATATGTGTATCTACCAAATATAAAAATATATATACCTGAACATTTAGCTATAAAATTTTAAAAGTGGACATCTACTTAATCAAATTTAAAATCTTGACCATCTACCTAAATTTCTCTTCTTTTTTCTTTTTTCCATACTTTGAAATCTTCATGCATGCATGTGATTGTATATAAATATATATTGTATTATTCTTTCTTGAATTAAGATGAATCTTTTCTTCATTTCTTGTTATCTTTGTTTGCCCTTTTTTCTTTTGTTTGTTTGTTTGTTTTTTTTTTTTTGGGTTTTTTAGTGTATTTTTGTATGCCACTTGGGTCCTCAAGTACTAGTGCTTGAAGCTGATAAATAAAATTGTGTACGTATATATACATATAAACGTCTTTAACATGACTCATCAGAGTCAAGTCTATTTTTTAAGTAGTTGGTACTTAATTAAAAATAATTGGATCTATAAAGCTCTCTTTTTTCTTACTGAAAATTTAACCGGATCGATAAAAGAAAAATCAAAGTTTCAAATTAATGTCCCCATAAGCTGCCAAATCAAATATATCCAAAGAATATATAGGTTCATAGTCATCAGAATCTCTCAGTTGATAAAAGGCTTCAACAATATACTAGAAAAATGAGTTGAGGTGGTCCATATTTAACAAAGCATGGATATTTGATGTATAGAAGATCAACATGAATACGTAGGAAGCTCAATTACTCGAAATGTGTGCATATATTATACATCTGTATATTTATAACATAAGCTTTCAAACCGATTGTGACTGATCCTTGTCCTTTATTTTAAATTCCCTAGCTCGTGAAGTCGAAACAAACGTCTCCTGGTCCTAATGGACAAGAAAGTATGTGTCTAGTAGTTTTAGCACGTAAACCGTGTATTCAAACCCCAAACAAAAGCCAAAAAGTTAAAAGAACCGTGCATGCAATGAGATGTACTATATATATACACACACACACATATGGTTCCCAGTCCTATAGGTATATCTTATATCTAGCATGATATATGTCGTCTTCCACATGCCAAGTCTGAAGTCTCCCATGTATCTGGTTGATTTACGTGATCGGGTGCCAAACATTCATGTCATGTTGATGTGAGAAAACGGCCTGCAGTTGAGACTTGAGTCTAGGAGCTTGTTTGGCTCTGTAATTATATATATATATATTATATGTTTGTTGTTCTAAAAGCATTAAATGTTTAATCATGAGAACAAACTACGATGTTTAGCCTTTTTTTTTTTCGGTTCTAAGGTAATAGCTTAAAAAACTAAAGTTACAAATACACAATTTGCATATAATAATGCACTATAGGATATGACATATAATTTATTGTAGATTATATATATGAAATACATAACATTTCTTTTTTCTTCTTTGTTCTTTCTAGGCGTGCTAATTTTTATTGTTCGTGTTTTTCGAAAACATTTTTGAAGACAATCTATTCTTACGGAAGCGCATTGATAATTATGGATAATATCATTTTTAAAAAACACCACTTTTAGCCTATTATCAAAAACATTCTCGACTTTTCGTTAATATGAAATAAAATGCTATATTTGTATTTTTTTTAATCGAATGTCAATAAATTCACATATACAGTCAAAATTTGGGTATAAAATTATTACAGAATCCTCTTTATTCTTTAGAATTATCTATTAGCATCTACGGAAACAATTAGAATGCTACCATTTAGACCAAAAAATGATCTATAATATTTTAAGAATTTAGCAATAATAGCTTCAAAACACACAAAAATTCTTTTTCTTTTTTTAAAAAAAATTCTATTATCTAATTTCAAAAGTTAAAAACATTCACTTTTAATAATTTTAACTCCAATTTTGACTATATATGTGGATCCGATGAGGTTTGATAAAAAACACAAATAAAAAATTTTATTTGATATTAATGAAAACACGTAGATTTCTTTTTTATAAAAAGCTAAAAATCAAGGGCTAAAAATCATGGATTTTTTTATTTATATTATCCCCTGATAATTATTAGAAATTTCTATATATATGTGTGTAGATAGGCATATTATTATTATTATTATTATTATTATTATTGTTATGTGTTTTTTGAAGGCAACAAGTTCATTAATACTCAAATAAGGGTTACAATAGCAAATCGAGTTACATATAACCTCTTATAATGAGAATTATGAAATCAATTCATAAAATTGAAGACAAAAAAACCTTTAAAGATCTCATAGCAAAGGTAGTCCCTGTCAACAATCTTGGAGACAAACTCCATGAAAGATGTATTATAGCTCTTCAGTGGCTCATTTCGATTCTTCACTATCCGAATTGGCACTTATGATGGATTCATCGAAAGAGATTTTGCCAACTCCGATCCGCGATAGTAATAATTTCTCTAAATCTGAATAAAAAATAATACAGATCTGAAAGACAACCACACTAGTAAAAGAAAAAAATACTAACAACAACCCAAACCAACACAGATCAAGATATGGGTGTGCTAAGAGCATCATAAATCTAGATGTAGGTGGACAAATACATTTACAAACGGAAGGCTTATTTGTAAATAAAATCAAATACAAGAAAAGAAAATGAGAAGAACTCATACCGACACCTGTCGTAATACGAGAGGAAAAAAAGAGGGGAAGGCTATTAGCATATAGGCATATTTTATTATAAAGCAACAATCATTTTAGTTTTTGTTTGTGAAAATGACAAAGATTTCATATCTAGTATGGATAATTTCATTAAAAAAAAATCATCACTTTTAGCATTTTAGCAAAAAAAATCCTTGCCTTCTCATTAGTATAAAATAAAATATTCTATTTGTATTTTTCTATCAAATCTCACCGGATTCACATTTACAGTCAAAATTAGAGTTTAAAATTGTTGCGAAAATATTATTATTCTTTAAAATTGTCTATTAGCATCTATAAAAATAGCCAGAATGTAATTATCTAGACCGAAAAATAATCTGTAATCTCTTAAGAATCTACTAGTAACAGCTTTCAAATATACAATTGTTTTTTTTTAATTATGTTATATAATTTCAAAAATTAAAAACATTCACTTTCAACAATTTTAATTCCAATTTTGACTATACATGTGAAGTTGGTGAAATTTGATTAAAAAAAAAGAAAATAAATAAAATGTTTTATTTGATATTAATGAAAAAATGTAGATCTTTTTTTTTTTTAATAAAATCCCTCTAGTAAAATAATTATATACCCGACATCAAACAACATGGGTTGCTGAAATTGTAGTATTTGGCACACAGAACTGGCTTGTGTTAGTGGTGTATCAACTTCTTTACTTTTTGTTCACATACTTTCCTATACATGTTAAGAACTGTAGTGATTGGCTTGAGTTAGTCCCATCATGGATTGCTGCAATTGTAAATAATAATATAATTTTTTCAAGTCATAATTAATATTCTGTTTGTTCTTCGAAAAAGAATCTGAATGAGTGTTTTTTTTTTTTCGAAAGTAGGTCTATAAAGTTTTACTCCCTATTTCTTGACATATACATATATATATATGTAAAATCAGAAAGTAGGGCTACATGTTATCATTAAGGTATATTCGACGAAAAACAAGAGGCGCCGGCGAATAAACTAAAGTAGGACACAGCTCTTACAGTTATGGGTTGCAAACCGAGTTTGGTCCAAAATGGACTGAGTGCGCATTATGATATTCGTAATTAACGGGTAGTAATTAGGGTCATCCTGATCGTGGCATTACAATCCAACTTGGAAATGTCTCACAATTTTTATGAATTACGAGTGTAGGTCAAACGCACACTATATATAATACTAGACTTTATACCGCGCTTTGCGCGATATGGTATTAATATTGTATATATTAGGCTTAATTTATAGTTAGGTTCAATGTATTACAATATTAAAGAATGTATTTGTCTCTATATTTATTTTGATGAGATGAATATTACATAATTTTTTGTTCAATGAACTAAATTTAATATAAGGTATAATTAATATTAAATTAAATATAATATTATATAAAACATTAAACAATGTATTTATTTTTACATTTATTTTGATGCAACGAATGTATCACAGGTATTAGTTAAACAATGTATTTATTTTTATATTTATTTTGATGCAACGAATGTGTCACAACTATTTATTCGATGAACTAAATTTAATATAAAGTATCATTAATATTAAACAAAATATAATATTATATAATACAAATATATATTTCAA